>VWYP01002597.1:688754-735441 GCA_013400435.1 Pycnonotus jocosus | reverse complement strand
TTTTTCTTTTTTTTTTTTTTTAATTGACTTCTTTGCTTTGTTCAGTAAATGTTGACTTGGAATTCCACAGTATTGCGGATTGAATAAAATTGAGGTGTTTGCTCAGTTTGAGCTAACAGCATCTGATAAAGTCATCCAGGCTATTATTTGCCTTAAGACAGGACTAGTACTTTTGGACTCAGGGAAGAAAAAGGATTAATTTTAGATTTCTCAATCAGTGAAAGAATCCACAGAGCTTTCAGTTGTTCATCCTGTCAGTGGCTTTGGCTAAACTGTGAGATCAGGGCTGTTAGTGCCTCTGTGTGACCTTTGGGGCTGGTTTCTGTGGGAAGGAAATGTCCTGGTGGCACCTCCAGTCTGGCTTTTTGAAGGGAATAATGCAAGCCTGGTGCTGTGTGCTCAGATTTAGCCTTTGAATTTGGTGAGAATTGGGTAATTACCAACGTAAGGAAATATATCTGAGTATGTCCTTTATTCTTTGCAGTTTTGAATTCTACCTATGAGCCTGCTAAAACATACTTCAATTTGTTCTCTTCAGAGTGGGTGTGCTGTGGTTGCTGCACTGTGGTTTCATAGGTGATAATTTAATGATTTGGTGTCATGGCTGCTCCATCCCCAGGTTCAACTACACTTTTTTAACCTCTTTTTAACCTGTTTCCTGAGAGTGCCCCTGAAAAGCAAGGCTGTGAGCTGCCTGGTGACATTGTTGGTTAAGAGAGAATAATTTCTGTGAGTGGGAATTACATCAAGTCAGTTGTGTTCCAGCAGTGTGGCAGTGAAATCCCCCCAGTCCCTGAATGCTAAAGAAATATGTCTAGGCAGTGACAATAATAGCTTTATTTCCTTGTTCTAGAGTGAATTCGGGGGTTTTTTTTCCTCTAAGTATGTGGGAGAAATGAGCTTTGTAGTTGCATAATGAAACCAAAGAGCTCCTTGTCATTGAGAGTGAAGCAATCTCCAGCAGCCCCTCTCCTCCACAGCTTGCTAAGGGAAGAAAAGTCTGCTTGGGATGGAAGACTGAGCCTTGTGCAACTGTTAAGATCTAGTAAAAATGTAGTTTCCTAACCCTTTTCAGCTAAGCTCATGGCCTTTCCTAAAAAGATTGTTGGCTGACAAACATACAGTGATCGAGTCTGTGTATAGAATTGGAATTCAGAAACCAATGGCTAAACCTTAAGGGGAAAATCTGTTCTGTTTATTGAAGAATTCACAAGTACCACCTTCCTACAGATGTATTTTTCCTCTTTTTCTCTTTTCTTCTGTTAAGTGATTCCCTGCATTTATCTCATGTGAACTACCTGTAAGAGGTTTTATTTAAATATGTCCCAGTTTTCTTACTATGATGAGAGACATCAGAGGTTTGTTTTGTTTGTTTAAAAAGTGTATTGATTACCATTGTTGGTTTTTTCCTCTTTTACTGATGATGTCTAAAACCTAAAAAGAGTATAAAATTGACTGAAAGGATTTAATATGGGAAGAAGTTGCATCAGTGATGATTTTGGTATTTATTGGTTACAGCAGCAATCTGTCACAAGCTGTGCTTGTCTTATGTGTTTGTCCTCTTCATCACAACACCCTTTTTTTCCCTAAAAGTGCTCCGTTTTAGCAAAAGCAGGGAAATTGATTTTAAGTAGTTTCACGGTGCTTTTAGCTGATCATTATTTCCAGAGCTGTGCTGTAACATTCTAAGATATTTTTAACTACTCCATGTAATTATTAAACAAGCACCTGTCCCATAAAGTCTGTTGTCCAAAACAATTACCGAGTAATTTCTGATCCCAAAGGATTTTTAATTTAAAATGCTGTGTGTATGATAGAGAGCAGTAAAATGCTAGTTTTACAATGTGGTGCTCTTTGTTCTAGGAATGTTTACAAGGATTACCGTTTCCTTGAGCTAGCCTGTGACTCCCAAGAGGAGGTGGATAGCTGGAAGGCATCCCTGCTACGAGCCGGTGTCTATCCTGATAAATCCTCAGTAAGTTAAAAACTCACTGGTTTGCCAGTAGCTGCTCTGTTTGAGTCAAAAAAAACCCCAACTGTATCATCTGGGAAAACACAGTGTCTGCAGATATCTCAAGAAAGAGCAGCCTTTTCATTGTACGAGTCTGTGGTAATTCCAAAATATTCATAATGAAATATTTTAAGACCAATTTGTGCGTCAAACCTCAATGTAAAAAAAAACTCACCCAACCACAAACCAAACCTTCCAGCATGTTTCTCGTTGGAGTCTTGTAGTAAAAGCATTGAGCAATTTGGGGTTTCCTGAGCTTCATTGTTCCTGTTGATGTTTTCTAAGGTGAAGATGTGCTTTGAAGAGTTTATTCCCTCAAGCTCTGTATTACAGAACTGACAGAAGGATTCCAGGCAATCATGTATATTTATTTTACTTATTCACTGCATCATTTTTTGTGTATGAAACACATGCTAAAGCTTTCCAAAGGCAGTTTTACTCAGCTAATCACCATGTGGAGCAAATTGAACAGGATACAATAAAAAAGCCTCTGTTAATTTACTAGAAATGACAGAAAGTTGGGAAACAGAATATGTCCAGCTACTATTTAATATTTTTTTGGACCTAGACATCTTGATATTTTACTTCAAGTGAAGGGTTGAGGAGATGGATCCAAAGAGAAGGCTGACTAGCAGAAATACCTGGCATTTGAGCCTTTGAAAGTTTCTGTAATGCACAGCTCACCTTTCTGCAGTGAGTGCTGGATGCCTTTGGCAGAAGATCTGCTCTGAGAAATGATGCTTTGATTCTGATGGATTTGCTCTTCTTCCTGAATGTTTCCCATGGGAAGGCCGGGTTCCTTGAGCCCAGGGTTTTGTGCTGTCTTTTATCTTCATCTTTTTCTTCCCACATGGTTGTGATGCCTGCATGGCTTCCAGTACAATTCTGTCTGTATCTGCTCCAGGAGCTACTCATGCAAACAAGCTCAACTTCTTCTCTTCATACAGAGTTTCAAGACTACCATGAAAAGATAAATAAGAAATTCTTGTACTGCTGGATTCTCCAGTTATTATAGAAATAAACAGTGATGATGGTAATGATGATGATTTTTTTAGAGAATAGTGCAAATATGCATTTAGCAGGAGACATACCAGGTATCTGAGACTTTACTTTTAAAAAGTAAAACTGTGTTGGTGACTTTTCAGCATGTTGCCTGTCCCAGTAGATCTGTTCCTACCTAAGAATATCAGAAACCACTTAATGAGGATTTGTTATGAGAGGTTACCTAATTAATTACTTGGACCAATATACTGTGTTGCTTTGCTTTTTTTCTTTCTTGGGTTTTAATTTCACAAAAGTCTGTTGCTGCCTCTGGTTTAATCTTGTATTCTGTGATGGTTTTATCATATTGGTATATCTGGTACTTTATCCTTTAAAAAGACAGACTAGTTGGATTTCTGAACTTCTCTTCTGTCTTCCTGTCTCTCCCTTCCCCCTAAAAATATTTGGTATTCAAAATATGTTTACAAAGAATTCTTGGTTTTGTTTAAAGTTGGTCTGTCAAAGGAGTCTTAGATACAAGATGAGAGACTTCCTTGAAAGAAGTAGAAGGGAGTCAAAGTACAGTTCTCCTTTGGGCTGGAATTATCTTTACATTATAAAAAGAGTAAATATTATTGTTCCAAATGCCTGTAGTTTGAAATTTGCCTGGTAGTTTATCAAGCTGTTCAGGAAAGATGCTCCGTGCTACTTCAGGCCTCCAAAACTTTATTCCTAAAGGACCAGAGGTTAAAATGTGGACTGTGAGTCTGCTGTTAAAAGTTTTGAATTTTGCAAAGCAAAATCTCCAGGGCCTCAAGTACCTTAGAAGATCCAGTGGATCCTAAATAAAAATGAGCAGCATTTCATGAAAATCCTGTGCATGCTCCTCAGTTTCACACCTTCCTCTGACAACATAAAATAATTTTAGAGACATCCCCCCGTCTTTTATTCTTCTTCAAAGATTCAGAGACCATGTTTTCAAGTAGGAGGGACTGCCAGGAAATAGCAGCAACTTGAGTTTAGTGCTTCCCCCAACTTCATGATCCCAGGGTTAAAAAGGCAAAGAGGTGCCTTAGCCCCTTCCCAGATTGAACTTCTTCTCTTTTACCTGTGGGGGTAACTGAGAACTCTGAGTATCCAGGGCTTTGGCACCAACAGTAGAAGAATTGCTGCTTAGAAATGAATACTAAAAGAAAAGTAGGAATCTGGCACCAGTTAAAGAGATGTGTTCTGAATTCTTACCAAGGACAAATCTCCCAACTAAGAATATTCATTTTTCTGTTGATTTTTTTTTATAGTAGTGCTACATACGATTGTTTGTTTACAGTGGTAATGGGGCTCAGTACTTACTGCCACTAACATGGAGTCTCTGCTGCTCATTTAACCCTGTAAGCCAAAGTCCCTGGTTCTAGATTTATAATCTTTCTTTTTGCCTAAGCAAATCTCATTAATATTTTAAAGGCCATCTGTCACCCCCTTCCTCCATTTCCTTGCTTCCTTTTGCTTGTCTTCCCTGTTCCTCTGCCCATGGGGATGTACAGATTGAGTATGTTCCCATCTTCTGTCCCATGAATTAGCTGTGATCAGCCCTCAGCGTTGCTCTGCGAGCCCCTGAATCCTTTGCAGTTTGCCAAGGCACCTCCTTCCCGCAATCCATTTGCCTCTGTCAGCCCGTGGGCTTTGACAGCCACCCAGATAGCAATGAATCAGTGTTTTTATTTTGCCAACCCATGTGCAAGTCAGCTTGCTTGATATAAATCATCCTGTGGCCAATTCACTTTGAAATGGGATATCCATTTACCAGCTGACTTTACTGCTGTCTTTCTGGACCGATGCATCCAAAAGTCTCCTTTTTTTGTTAAAAAATGACTACAACGTGGTGACTAACCCTTCCAGACTGTATTTCTCAACTGGTGTAGGCTGGTGTTTATTTTGGCTGGCTTCCCACTGTATAATATACACTGTTCATGCCAGCTCATGGCAAAACTCACAATTAAACCAAAATAATAGCCCAGATGTTTGTCGTAACCTGCTCTGCACACTTTTCCTTGTTAGGACCGCCTATTCCTTCTTCCCCCACGCCCCCCCAAAGCCATCCCCTCCTTATTTTTATTACTAGTCTAAAAATTCAATATTTGCTTTTTAAAATGCTTTGAATCTTGAAACTTTCCATTCACTGGCAAGTTGTAGGGAATGGCTGTCGTGGAAGGCTCAGCAGAGATGTTCAGTGGGTTGCTTTGCGTACTGGAAGTTCAGTGCTACCAACACATGAAAACCTCTCTGGCTGCCATCCCATCCCTAGATCACTTCAGGCCTCCTTTTCTTCTCCCTTGTATTTGTATCCCCTGACTCCCCAGGAGCTGCTCGTGATTTCCCCCGAAGGAATGTTTGTGTAGTGAGGAAAGCAGCTCTGCTGAACATTTCAGTCCTGTGCTGCTGTCCTGTGTTCCTGTGAAAGCTGTCTGACTACAGGATTCAGGGAATGTTCCCTGAGTCAGTTCCTCCTTTGGTTTGAGCCATTTCCAGAACTGTTCAAGTGAGGCTGAATGCATGTAAAATAAATATAACTAATATTTCTTTTTTTCCCCCTCTTTCTTCCGTGCTGCATCCTGCAAAGGGGAGCAACAAAGTAAGTTTTTTGTCCTTTTACAAAATCCTTTTGTATCCTGTCTGAAGGACTTTGTAACAGCTATTGCCTGCATGCTCTTAACAGCAAAATGTGATAAAAAATGTGGGTGCAAAAGTGTCTTTAAGAGAAACTATTACTGGCTCTTTGTTTTAATTTTGGGGAAAGAGTGTTAAGTGTTGCTGAGCTGGTTTTAAGGAGGTTCAGCAAGAATGATACTATAAAAGTATTGGGCCCAAAGATTATGAAGGTATAGTAATAAAGACCTTCTGAGGAAAGGTTACTACAGTCTGATGAAACTCATTACAGCTGGGTTTTTTGACCATACATCAAAGCCTGTATTAATGGGCAGTTATAAAAACCCAGCACTAAAGTCTTAAATAACAGATTTGCTGGCGTTGTTGGCTGAGCTGAACTAGATCAGTGTACTGGCTTTGAAGGTGCCTTAAAATGGATGGAGGAGGGTGGGGTCAACATTTGACTTGGCTTCTGGACCCTTGATGTGTTCCAGCTGGACAGCAGCAGAAGGGTGTGGGGTGTGGAGAGGGAGAACTGAAATATGCGTGGTGGGGGTTTTTTTTTTGAAAGTAAGCAGCACATAAAAAGAAAGTTTTGCTGATGTTGATCTGATAGACGAATAATCATGCAGTTCCCAGAGTTAGGACTTCTTAATGCCATTTTTACTGAGCTTAACAATGGAAATTGCACATCTCACACTCTGGAATAAGATGCAGAGAGAGTTTGTCATAGCTCAGAAAGGAGTTACACAGCTTTTGCGACTTTTTTCCCCCCCTCCTTCCTGTTTTTGTATATTAACCCTTAAGAAGATGAATCTGGAGCACCAAAAGATGCTTCACAGCAAACTTTGAAAGTAGCCTTTGAATATTGCCTGTAGCATCTCTCTGTGAGCTGGAAGCTTTCTGGGGTATTTGGGTAAGACCCAGGTGGGTTTTAAAGGTTTTGAAGGTTGAGGAATTTTGTCTGCTTCTAATTTCTGTATTTTTAACCAGTTTTTGACCACTCCTGTCTCCACAGTGGCTGGGCTCAGAAGCACCAAAAATATTCTGTTTTGTTTGCCTGTCTGAGAAAAGGTTCTCTCAGTGTTGGGTGGGGAGGGGTTAAGAGAATTGATGTATTGATGGCATGGAGAGAGGGACTTTACATAGGAGGTGGTGTGAAATGTAAATGTTAACTGTGTACACTAAAATGTCAAGGTAGTGTTTATAATGTTTCTTTACGACATGCTGGCTTAAGGCTTTGCTGCTGCAGTGGATGCTGCTCTGATCTCAGAGGAGACTGTAGGTGCTCTGTTAAGGGAAATGGGGATAGATGGGACACCACAGAGCTCTTGGGGCTGGCTCAAACTGAGTCTGAAGGTGAGGAGTTGCATGGACCAGCTCTGTTCTCCAGAGCTGTGAGCTGTGGGGCACCCCAGGGAGGTCAGCACCAGAAGCAGCTGACAGATTTCGGCAGGATATCCATGAGCAGGGAGATGAGAAGCCTGTGAGATGTGAGGATTTGGGAGCTCTTTAACTCTTCCTTCACTCTGGGCCAAGGGCAGCTCTTGCTGTGTGTTCAGAAACATTCTCCATCTGGCCTGGGTTGCCAGCCAGAAGATAACTCCAAAAGAAATCTCCAGGAAACGATTCTGATCTTTCTCTTTGACCCAATTCTGTGTAAGGATTTGTGTCTTGTCATCTGTGTGTCCCCCTTCTCCTTCACACAGATGATTCCTGCTGGAGTCTGGAGATCACATTGTCCCAGTTGGACAGATAGAACCAACCTGCAGCTCCCTGCAGAGGCTCAAACCCCACAGTCTTTTTGAGATTTCTGTGCCTAGTGCAGTTGGAACATGACATGGATAAACCTGAGAGGTGACCAGAGAGCTGCTGAGAAGAGGTCAGGGGGAAGAGAGGAATGGCAGATTGAGAATGATAGCAGCGTCTTAAAGCTTCTAATGCAACTTTATGCTGAAAAGCTGCCTAGTCCTTCCTTACTGTCCTGCCACAGCTTTCCTGGGTTGCTACCAGAGCTGTAACCCTCCTCCAGTGCTGCCCAGAGTGGTGTTCATACACTGGATCCTGTCATGTTGACATGTCAAGATCCTGTACTCACCCATCCGTTCAGACTGTGGCTGCTTTTATACCTCTGCCTTTAGCTTTGCACTCTTGGACTTACAAAAGTAAAAATAAACATTGGAGTAATGAGTCTGTAAGAAAAAGGGGGAGGAAGGGAAGTGAAGAGGGTTTATAATCGTCAGCGGACTACTAATCATTTTTATTTTTGCTTTTTATTGTTGCACAATCATTACTGTAAGTGAGATTTCTCACATGGTTAAAGATAAATATATCTTCAGAAGCTTTGTTGGATAAAATCTGCAAAAGGGTCGTGCAGAATGAGGTAATGGAGACCTACCTCATTCAGCAAGCACATGTTGGCAAGCTGCATTTTGCTAATATTAACATTGAACTGCACAGCCTTGCATGGGGAATGAGTGCACAATGGTCCCGAGTTGTGCAGAGCTCTGGAGCTTCAGCCCAGCTGCTGAAGACAGAGGAGCTGAGAGCTTCTGACTGTCTGAACCCACCACTGTGGATTTACTGCTTACCCTGTGCAGCTTCTTTACCCCCATTTGGAAAACAAATCCAGGGCTTGAAACAGCCCTACAGATTCCACTGTTTGAAAACAGTATCAAAACCTGAACTATTCCCCCAGAGTCCATCTCCATGTGCTTCTTACATTGTTAGGTTAAGAATAGATAAATGCTGGGTCCTTAACAAAATTTGGTTCTGAATCCCTGGGCACTCAACAGAGAAATCTGAAAACCTTAAAGTTCCACTCTTTAATATAAAAAGTCACCTTTCCTTTGTTGTCATTAAGCCCTAAGTTAGCCAATAATTTCTACTTGGTTCAAAGTACCAAACACTTAAATGCTGAGCCCAGTCTTGAGAAACTTTGACTTGGAAATCCAAAATCTCTTTAAATTACTTTTTACAGATAGTGATTACAAATTTCTTGCCTTCTAATTATTTTGCATTGCTGTGCTTGCTGATACAGAATGTGTAGAACTGAAGTCTATAAATTCCAAATTCACACCTCAGTGGAGCTATCACAGTGCAGGTAATGCTGCACATGCAAATGGTCACTGAATATAAAACCAATCTAATTTAGTTTGAATTTTCTCTTAGGAAAAGCAGAATCCCCCTGAAAAGAGAAGGAAAATATTCTTCCTGACAGGTCAGTTTGCCTGTTGGTCCTTCAAATACTTTTTGGTCCCATATTAGTGACTTAAATTGAAGTCTTTCTTTTCTCTCACCATTTAAAAAAAAAAAAATTTAAAGGGGAGTTAGTGTTACTAAACCCAGATTCCAGATCAGCTACTTCATTAAGGAGTCCAGATGTCCTTCTGTCTCTTGAGACAGTCCTGGAAAATGGGAACATGGTGAAGTCAGGATCCTCATTCTCCCTGCTTAGATGACAACAGTGCTCTCAGTTCATGTGTTTCGTGCTTGGCTCTCCCATGTAAATGCAGGTGCAGTGCCAGAAGCCGGAGGTGTCTTGCACTGGAATAAAGCTCTGATGCTTTCTTTCCAAGTCTGGCCATGTTTGTGAAGGGGCTTCAGTTCCCTCCCAGACATAACTCTGTTCCTGGCTGTGGTGATGCTCTGCCAGTGCCCCAGCCACACTCAGGCTGGAGGTGAAGGGTTCTGCTCTGGGGATGCTCAGGTCCCTGCTTGGGATAAGTCTCTGAAGGAGAAAAAGTAAAGACGTGTTTGGGTTTGTTGACAAGCAAACTGCTGATATGTCAGAGGGCAAAACAGTGTAGTCAGAAGTGTAAACTCAGCATTTACTGAATTTACTTTTTTTAAACTAGCATATTTTAGAAAAGGAAGGCATTGAATTCTAGGAAAAGAAGAATTCAGTTGTGACTAAAAGTGGCTTCAAGCCAACTACATTTAAAAATAACTTTTAAATGAAGTGTTAATTTATTTCTTTTTTTTCAAGTGGAAAAATGCCATAATTTTATGGACAGTGTTTCAGTCATTGCTTCGAACAGATGAGTTGGATTTTACGAGGAAGTGCCGGTGTAAAAGAGCAGCCCGAGGGGGTGAGTGCGTGCGCACACACGCTGGGTCAAAAGCTGTCCAAGAGCCAGGGAGGAAAGGAAATGGCAGGCTCTTTTCCAGCCCCTTTCTCACTGCCTCACTGCTCCCAGGATGTGAAAACATGTTTCAGATGAAAGCTATCTTCTGCTTCTCCTAAATATTTACTACTGCAAACAAAAACGAGATGAACCTTTGTTCCCCAAATGTTCCCGAGGAAACAGCAGCCCTGGTTCATATTCCTATAAAAGAACTGCTGTCCTGAGAGAGTTAAAAATGTCCAGGGGAGAAGAGATTCTCAGGATTGCATCAGTTGCAGTGAGTGTAACAAGATGCAGGCTGATGTTGTGAATGATTCCAAACCCAATCTCAGCAAAGCTGCCCATCGAGGTCGGGGGTTCAGTGGCTGTCACAGGGTTTTATGGTCCTGCTCTTAGCTGGGGCTGCTGACATTAAGCAAACTCCAGGAAATTTAGAAATGAGCAAACATTTTTTATTTCTGTTATGTATTCACGGTGGGCTCTTTACTGTGCTTTTGGCAAGGCATCTGCATACTGAAAATATTTTTAAATTCTTCGTTTTTTATGGGGCAGCTAGTTTTTGCACTGCTTCCACACCAGCGAGGGATTTTGATGAAACTCTGCAGAAAGGTAAAAGCTCTCTGGCTGTGAAGTTTCAGATCACGGAGCATAAATGACAACCCCATTCTGGCCATTCAGTGAGGTTTGCCCTGGGGAAGGCAGTGAGGGTGGCCAGACTCTGAGGATGCTCTCCCAGACCTGGTCAATGAGCACTGAAAGTTGGCTGGAGGAGAGGAAGGTGCTTCTGGGCTGTGCTGCACCAATCTCAGCCACAAAGGTCCTTTGGAGCCCAGGCTGATACCTGCAGCTGGAGTCCCTGGGGCTCCAGAACTTGGAATAGTTGTAGTCAGGAAGGGCAGGTTGCTCCTTTAGCATATGGGATCACCCCTGAGGGGAACTGAACAGAAAGGGAAACACACAACTATCACAAGGTTTTGGGAAAATCCTAAAATATATTCCTTGTCTTCTAAGTCAGTAATTGCACAAAAGCTGAATAGTAATGAGGAATAAATAAAAATCTGATTTTTTTTTCTGCCAAAAATATCACCAGACTCACTCTTCCATAGCATGTACAGTGTAACAGGAAATGTCATCATTGGACATGAGGGTGGAGGGCAGCTGGTGAACAGCCAGATACTCCTTTTTTCTCATCTAGAAGGGAAAACAAGATGGTCAGGAGAAACTGAATGTTGCTTTCCCTGACTCTGTTTTGGACTAAAATGAAGATGTACAATGTCTACTCTGACACAAAGTCCATCCTGGATTTCTTTAACCTTCTCTACCTTCCTTTTTTGGTGGAGACAGGTTTATAATTACTTTCCATGTGCTGAATCAGAATCAAGGCCCATATAATGGATGTAAACCCCTCCATTCTGGAGCTGCATTCTTTAGCTGTGTAACTCTCCTTCCATGATGTCCTGTGTTCCTGTCCTGTGCTCACTCTACAGCTCCTGTTTCCCAGCTCCATTGTGGCCTTTGACTGCTGTCTGCCCTTTTCTTCTCTGTGTGGTTTATGACACTTGATGTATCAAGTTGGGGCAGTTTTGGAGAATGGTGATTTCAATAGGAAGAGCTGTCTGTGGGCATGTTGAGGTGTCTGATCAATGCAGTTCTTTGGTGACTTTCATACCTTTGTTCCTGCAGTCCCCGTTCCAGCAGCAGAGAAACAAGTGATCTCACTCTGTTGCCTTTATATTCTTCTCTTTGAAACTCAACCTCTGCTCTTCCTCTTCTGTGAGCAAGTTATTTGTAATTAAAAGAGAGAATTACACACCATTGTCTGTGCTGCTGAGTTCAGGTAACAGGTTACATTATTGAGGGAGGTAGAAGCTCATTGGTGGATGGGTACAAAATTACCAAGAGCTGTAACACACGGTGTCAGGCCCCTGTCAGACCCTTTAGCAGCAGATATTCAAACTTTCTTGTTGCATTTACTGCACAGTATTATCTTCACCTGTTCAACATTTGGGGTTTCTAAACTGAGTGACAGAAAACTTAAGGGCATTTATGTTAATCAAGAAGCTAACCCAGAGCATGGAGGATAAAGTCCATGAGAAAAATTAGTCTTGTGCAATATATCTTCATGTTCAGTTGTAGTTTGGTTTAATACTATTTGATTTTCTGATCCAGATATTCTTCCAGTAGAAGCAGGAACCTTCTTGTAGTGAACAGAAGCCTTTCCAGTCACAGGCCAGCTGTCCCTAGCTGTGTTTTGCTGGCACTGTGTACAAATATGTAGTTGTTCATGACCACGGTCTGGAAACAACTGCAGTACCATATTTCTAAATTATAGTTATTAAAGGCTATTTGGCTGATTCAGACAGCAAGTTCTCAGAAGTAGTGTGAGTGAGATTGTGCTTAGCTCTCCTAAGCACTGACCTTAGCTCTGCTTAGCTTAGCTTTTATCCACTTTGGCAGCTGCATACAGGACAAGCATCCTCAAAAAGCTCAGCTTCTCTTTCAGCTCAACTGTGCCCTAAGATGTGGCTGCAAACACTCAAGAGATGTGTTCATATCAGCTCTGTGGGCAGAGTTCTTTGCTGTTCCTCAGCTGAGGGCTTTGACATAGGTGATGGTCTCTCTAGTGAGAGCAAAAGGCAGCATTGTCTGCAGTCCTTAACACCACCTGTGTTGCCCTTGGTGTGGTAAAATCAAGGCTCTTGCTTTAGGGAACTTCACCTTCAGTTGTGTTTATAGTTTGAAAATATCAGCTCCCTCTTTGTTATACACTGCTCTGCAGAAAATACCTCTTGATGTGCTGGGTGAATGTGTGTGCTCAGGAATGGTTTCATTTCAGCCAGTCTGGGTCGTGGACAGGCTGGAAGATGGGCATGGGGAAGTCAATGGCATCACTTCCAGAGAGGGAGAATTTCACCTGTTGTGAGTGGGGGTGTTGTCCTTAGTGTTGCATGACTTAGAGGACTCTTTGGGTTTTTCCAGTGTGTTTTGCAGTCTGATTAGTGTTCTGCTAAAATAAAATTCTCCTTTAGTAAACCCAATCCTGTCTTTGTCTCACTGGGGCTGTGATTTCTGCCCCATGTCCCATTTATTTAATTGAGCTCTCTCTTCTTTGTACAGTTTCTTTTGTAAGCCCCAGCATGATGCCTTTGCAGCAGCTGGTTCTAATATTTGGAATAGATACTATTTGTCTAGAAGTTGCAGTTGCAGACCAGGATCTCATTTTACAAACTGAGAGTAAGAACACGGTTCCTGGCAGTCCAAGAATGACATGAGAGGATCAATGAATTATTGCAGGACAGTGTTGTTTGTTAAAGGTTTGTCACTAGCACTAGAGTGCTTCTAGAAACAGGGTTTTGGGGCACACTACCTGTTTGGCACTGGTCTGCCTAGCAAAGGACATTTGTTCTTTAAAAATACCCCACTCCAACATTTTTTGAGTATGCAGGAATTTCTTTCTGCCTGTCTTTTAAATATAAAGGGGATTAACCTCCTGTTCTGATTATTTCCCAGATCCTCTTCAATTCTTCTCTGAAATTTGACACTTGTTGATTTGAGTGTCCATCCTTACATGGTGGAACCACCTCAGCTTAGAGTATGATTGAAAATTGCTCCAAAGCTTGTATTAGGTCAGTTATTCAAGTGATAAAGCATCAATAATCCTCATGAAGTGTCCTAGATGTGGGCATGCATATGAAGTTCTCCCTGTTTTTGCATACCCAGGACTGAGTGTGTGTGTATTTTCCAAGTCCCCTGTTAATGTCTTTGTTCAGGCACACTGGATGGGCTCCCTTTAGTGTACAGAACCACCACCATTTTCCCATCAAAATTCTGGTCTCTTCTGATGGCTTCCTACTGGGGCATTGCATTTTTAGGAGTCTGTGTTTAGAATAATCAATGATTATTCCTTCCAAATCTGGATCTCTTGGCTGTGAACTGCTTCACTGTCTCTTCATTGACAGTGAGTCCATGGAAGTGCCAGGTTCTTAGGTAATTGTCTTTGAGCAGTAAACCAAGGGACCTCAAATTTCCACTTGACTACTTAAATACACATCTTTTTTCTAGTGAGGCTCTGAGTGTGACCTGTTCCTCTCTCATGCATTGCTAGGATTTTGTTCAAGCAAAGTCTTCCTGTCTATGCTCCTTTTTAGTTGAATCTTCCATTTGGGATGTTGGAATGATTTCCTTGACCTAAAAGATGCTCCCTTTTAAAAGGGGTTCCTTATATCTTATTTGCAGCTGCTCATGCTTCTTCAGTATTGGTGGCCTTTAGAATGATGGTTCATAGCTTTTTATAAAACATGTTTCATCATATGGACAAGAACATTAAGCTATAGTCACAAATACCTGAAAGGTTTTCATTCCTTCCAAATTCAACCCTCAACTGACAATGGAAAAGTACAGTTCAAATATTAATGATGCTACTGCTTTTGTTGCTGAGCATTTGGGTAAAAACACTGCTTTACTATGGTAACTTCTCAGCCCCTTGGGAATGACTATTCAATGCTTTCAACCTTCTATATGTTTTTGACAATTTTTTGG
The DNA here is from genome assembly GCA_013400435.1 of Pycnonotus jocosus. Classification (NCBI taxonomy): domain Eukaryota; kingdom Metazoa; phylum Chordata; class Aves; order Passeriformes; family Pycnonotidae; genus Pycnonotus; species Pycnonotus jocosus. Next base: position 721,140 of record VWYP01002597.1, on the reverse strand, counting down.
CTATATCCTAGAAAGTTTCTGGAATCTGCTAGGGCTCTACAGCAGTTAAGAATAAACTAAAATGTGTTCTATTTAGTATGTAAAAGTATAACTTTGGTCAGAGGAGGTTTCCAGTGCAAAATAAAATGTCCACATTCACACGTAGACTAAAAGCTCATCAGAGAGTGAGATAAAATTGCTGAGAAGTTGTTCCCAGGTTCCCACTCAGTCCTCTTGGATATCTGCAAAAACTTCAGTGGTTTTGCTACAGAACGTAATCTCTGCTTGACACAGAACATTTCCGTTAATATTCCTTCCTAAAATTTCCTAGTCAGTCCAAGTTCAGACATCAATGTTCAGATCTGGTCATTTGTAGGGAAACCACTGTGATTTCTCACATTTTTATGAATTTACTGAGTTTAAAGTCTCTTGCAGGAAAGTATGCTTAAAAAACACATACTTCCAAAATATTGCGCTAATTAAAAAAAAAAAAAAATAGTGTGTGAGAGAGAAGAAAGAAAATAAAAGGAAAAAACCTCTTCATAGCCAAAGAAGTTCTACATTGCAAAGTATATCCATCCCTTCTTTGGACAGAGCACTGTTCTTTGCCCAGCCTGTTGTGTTTGATAAGGTGCTTCAGAGAGAGATGCAGCGACCTTTCCACCCCTGTGTCTTTGGATGTGGTATGGCAGCATATTGGAATGGAACATTTCCTTTTAAACCTGCAGAATGCATTGAAATCCAGGCATTTATTTATCTTGAGAGTGCACCTGCATGTAGTCAACAGAGGAGCTGTAACAAAAAGCATTTTTTCCCCAGTTTGTCCCAGTTTGCGTTAGACATGTCACACAAGAGCTGGAAGATGAGGCAGACTTAGCAAGCAGCCACAGCAGTTCTTTTTGGGTTTCCCAAAAGGATCTGTGCTCAGTGGGTTGTTCTTCTGCCAAAGGTTTTATCATGTGGACTGAATATTGTAACAGAACAGACAGCAACATCTTAATGTGCTTTTAGACATGTTATTTACTGGGGTTTCCCTGAAGAAAGCTTGGGGATTCTTTCGTTATGAGTCACTAACGAAGTGATTGTTTTTATATAAACTTTCCTTCAGCTGGTTAGAGTTGGAACAGAGTGTCTTGTGCTCTTTCTGGGGTCTGACTTTCCTCTTAATTTCTTTTAATAGTTGTTCCTGCAGCCAGCAGGATGGTTTGAACCTCCTGGCTTTCCCTCACACTCTCTCTGAGTTCCATAGTCTTGAAAATCACTCTTCTGGCCAGCGGACGTGCTGGTGGTGATCACTGCGTGTGTGTAATTCCACTTCTCAGCTTTCTACCTTGTGCTGCTTTTTCAACTCTGCACCTTCCTTGTGGTTTAAGGGAGAACGTGCTGTTGACATTACCCAAGCTGGAGTTTGCATTTCATGTGCTGAAATGAAAACAAAATTTTAAAGAATGTTGATAGTTGACTTCAGTGGCATAAAGGTTAAAAGCTGTAAAGTGCTGTGTTTCCATAATGGAAATCACTAGGGCTGGAGAGACACATCCCTTCCCTTGCATATGCCTGAATCCTTTCCCAGCCTCTTTCAGTGGCTGCAGAGTCACTTTTAATTACCTCCCTCCACAGCTTTTGAGTTCAAGCCCAACTGATGGCGCCAGGGGCTGAACCACAAGGAGATCTCCAGGCAAGTTGTGCCTGTGTCAGCCGCCTGGCCAGGCAGATCCTGTGCAGCCCACTGCACTTCCTTGTGGGTTTTTTTTATTACATTTTACATTTTTGAGCTTGAGACAGGAGCTATGTTAAATCTACTAACTCAGTAATGTGCCCATAGGTGTGAAATTCTAGGCTATGCTCACCAACTTCTCTTCATTCCCTGACCTCACCTCAGAGTTTTGTACTCTGTGTGTACATGTGTGTAATCATGTGGGTGTCTGACTTCCCAGGTAACATACTCTGTATTTACAGGTCTGGTAAAATGCAGGGCATTATTTTAACCCAAGAAGTATGCAGAATTCGTCGAGTCTTTTTCATAACCCAAGAATTGGATTTCTTTATTTTTACAGGAACAGGAATGGCTTAGCTGGAATGAAAATGTTCATTCCACTGCATCATTAGCTACAGGCAGTCTTCAGTTGAAGCCTAGCCCATTTTTCATGCTAAAGCTCTAGTAGTTTGATCATTAATCAACATGTAGGATGAATTTCTGGGGCTGAGAGAGCTTGTCTTTATGCTTGTAATTTAAGGTGAACTCCTTTTTGGTTTCTTCTTATAAAAGGAAGATAGTCAGAAAACAAATTATATTTTAAGGAGTTCTCCTCTCTCTCACCCCTTTCTACCATTCCCCTTCTGATAAACACCCCAAAACTTTTCATGAGATGGATATGGAGTTTTAGCTGAAGTAGCAGATCTTCAAGTGTGTCATTTGATCCTCCAATAAATCTAAAGTTACCTTCTGTTAGATGAGATCAGTCTCAGACATGGTCATTGTCTCCAGCGTCCCTAGTACTGAGAGTCCAGTCCAACTTGCATTCATCACTTTAAATGTTAATTTTAGGGTCTTGGATAAAGTTTTTCCTTCCCTCCTGCACTACATGGAAGCTGTAACCAGCAGCCCATGGGAGCATCAAGATCTGTAGTCAGCTATTTACCTGCCTTTTCAGCTGCCTGCTCTTCTCTCACAAGGTGAAAACTCAGAGGACTGATCCTCCAGTTTGGAGACAACAACGGGAAAATCCTGCTTCAAAAGGCAGGAATTGTTTCCTTACACTGCTGCTCTACTCTAGTCTGACCAGGCTCCCTAAATTGCTCTGCACACACTTGTGGAACATGCACTGCTTCTCCAGCCACATGAAGAAAGTGCTCAAACAATAATCTCCTTGCCCAATAGCCTAAGAGAAGTCTTTCTCCAAATTCCACATTTCCTCTTTTTCCAGCTCCACCAAGCAGCAGAAGCAGCTTTGAGTGGATCAGTGAGTGCATGGGAGTTTTTGGAGAGCACTGTCCAAATCCCTTCCCTCTCTCCTCCCTTATATACTCCCCAGCTTAATGGGAGAGCTCTGCAGAGCCCATTCCAGCTTGAAGGCAGGGGAGTGTGGTTTGGAACATGGGCAAGGATCTCGTGGGGGAGGAAGGACCAGGGCCATATAGTTCATATAAGAGGCAGAGTTATTCCAGTTTAACTGTCTGCAAAGCAGTTTCAATGCACTGAAAATAAAATACTCTAGTTCTCAATGTGCAGTTTCATTTGACTCAAGAAAATAGCACAGCAGCCCTGGGAACAGGGGAAGTGTCAAGTGTTGTCTGTCAGCAGAAATCTCCTGGCCTCCTCCATCAGTCCTGTACAGAGCAGTGTCACCTCCACTGGACGTGCATTGCTCAGAACACAGACCCCCAGCACGTCTGCTCCTTCCATGGCCACATCAGAGCAGTGTCTTGGAATCATCTGATGCTTGGTTGGATGTGCCTGGGCTTTCCTTTCCATTTTTATTGCCAGCTGATGAGCTTGCTGTCCTGTGCAGCAGCTGTCACTGGTCTGTCAGCATGTAGCTATGATTTGATCCTGTTTCTGTTTTGCCAATCCTTGAAGTTATCCTGTCTTCCAGGACCGTGTTCAATCTCCCATTGTGTTGACACTGCCTCACAATTCTGTCTAATGGGCAGAATCAAATTTAACTGGCAGGTTTATGCTAGTTTATTTCAGTAAGACTCATCCATTCAGCACTTTGATGATTAAATCCTTCAAGGCTGCTAGTTCTTCTTTCCACATTATAATTTATTTATCTGTTAGAGAGTTGTTTTACTGCACTACTCTTTCATTAATACTCATCTTTATAAGTTTATTTGCCAGTCTCCTAAGGGTATCACTTTGCTGAACCAAAGATCTGTCAAGTTTTCTTTAGTCAGAAAAATCAGTTAACTTACTGAGTTTGGCATGCTCTGCCATCTTTATTTTCCTTTTTTAAATTTTATTTAAGGTCTCTCTTTGGAAGCATGTTCAAAAGCTTTGCATATTGTCATGGTTTGACTAACAAGCCTGTACTTGCATCAATTTTTTTTCTCATTTTGTTGAGTCTCTGTGCTGCATTTGCTGTTCCACAGAACCAAGTACCATGCTGGTACCTTCATGCTGTGATTCTGTACCCACTCCATGGGCATTAGCAGGAGCTGCTGCATTACTGGGAGCTGATGTCTGGATATGGGTGGATATCCATGATAATTTCAGGGGATTCTGCATAGCTTCCTTTTCTTCTTCCCTTTTTTTTTTTTTTCTTTTGTTGGTTGGTTGGTTGGTTTTATTTGTTTGGTTTGGTTTTTGTTCTATTTTAGCAATTTATTTCCTCACTGCTTCCATTCCCTTCTCCTGCCCTGGGTAGGACAGAATGATGATTTTGCAGTAAGGTTTCTCTCACCTGAGAAAGCTGGTGCAATAATTTTGTCTGTGAAAGCATGGTCTGAGGAATCCAACAGAAATCACCCTGTCAGATAGGAAACTTCAAGGCTGATGGCTCAGGTTTTCCCCTGCCCTGCTCTGGATGACAGAGAACTGCCTGTGAGTGCCAGTAATTCACTCTCCTGTGACACAGAAATTCTCCTTTGACATTATCAGTGAGCTGCACCCAGCCTGTGATTCCAGGCCATGCTCTTTCTTCTGTGCTTCCTTTGCTGCTTCCCTGGCCACTGAGCAGTTTTTGTTTTCAGATTCTTTCATTTTTCTCCTGGTTCAGTTCCCATTCCTCTTGCACATTTCCTCAGGCGAGTTGATCTCTTAGTGCCTGTTTCCATGAGCCCTCAGTTCCTTCAGCAGTGCTTCCTGTGAACCTTGGATCACATCCTCCTGGATTTTCTTGCCACTAACCCGTGCCCCTGCCCTCAGAGATTGGATCTGTGTGGGTGAAAGAAGGACATGCTTTTGGAGGCATCTGAATTGAACTTGTGCTAGTTCATGTTGAGGTAGGTGTCTGTCTGATTCTAGACAGCATTAGGCACAAATAAGAATTGTTTCATGTGGAATACATAATTATCAATTGAAAAATCTACACGCTCTCAGATGCCTTGTCAACACTTCATGCCTCAGAATGAGCAGGATCCAGCAGCTGTGGTGTTAACCTTTGCTAGGCCATGCTGAACATGTGAAAAATCAGTAATTTCTGTGTTTGCATGGGATCTTTGTTTGCTGTGATTAATGGTCCACTAACAGTGTCCAGTGCAAGTTCAGTGCAATGTACAAAGTGTCTTTGATGCCAGACATTCTGTGCAGGAACCAAAGTTAATAGTTGTAAGCCTGAGAAGACTGGAATGTTTTCAATTTACTTTTAAACAAATGACTTTATTGTGCCATTCTCACATGGGAGTAAATTCCACAGCCTTAGTGCCACATTAGACAAAACTTTTTTACCTGCTGGTTGCTGTTTATACTTGGAGAAAAGAAATTAACCTCAGTTAGGAGTTGGGGGGAATAGGACAGGACTATTAAACTCGGTGGGAATTCTGGCAGGGGCTTTTGCTGGGAGCAGAGTGGGATGCAGGAGTACAGGATGTAGCTGAAGGATGATTTGTGGTGCAGTGTGGAGTTAAGGGATTCTTTGTGCCTGAAAGCCAAACTCGTGAAGGGCACCTGTAGGAAAGGCATTAAAAGTGATTTTGCCACCTCAGAAATGTAAGAAAGCAGTTGTAGTCTCGAGTAAATGCCAGTGGATACTGGGGAGGAGATTCCTGGTGACTGTGGTTGGGGATGGATTGGGCCCAATTCCTGAAAGGAGCAGTTCTCATGGAAGTAATGGGGATATGTATCCATCCAGGAATGACAGCTCGTGACCTCAAGGAGAGAAGGTGTCCCTGAACTCACCACATTCTCCTGGAATGGTAAAGATTTTCAGACTGACACAGGAACTTCTGAAAGAGCTAGACTTTAATGGTTATAGGATGGACTAATGCTGTGAATTTGTAAAAACATGAAATGTGTACAAAAAGCCTAAGTAGGAACATGGATCCATCCAGCATTGCTCCAAGTGGGAGACGCTCTCATAATAGTAAATGCATTGTAATCTTGGAGTAGATAAAATGCACAACCCATTGCAGTGACTCCTTTTGATTGAAACATGAGTGTACATTAATTACTAACAGAACCAACAACACTGTTTTTTTTCAACTGCTCACTTGGCCTTTTTTGTACTAAACCTTTTTTTTTACAAGGCTTTTGTTTTGTGCTTGTTACATGGTTTTATGGTTTTAAAAATCCATAAGCAATCAAGAAAAGGATTTGAGTTTTGTTTTGACTAGTTTTTGCTTTTACTTGGCTCATCTACAGTTTATTAGTATTTTATGTTATGCATCACTGCATGGAAATCCAAATGAAAAAAAATTATAGGTTTAAATGACACTCAGGTAAATGCCATTGCAAAAATTGGACAAATAAATGCGCTCACCTGAAAGCAGCTTTGGAGTCTGTTGCCTTCCTCTGGTGTTTCCAACCTGCATCTGGTCTTTTCCAAAACAGCAGCTCCTCTCTGTGCAGTGGCTTCCCATAAAACCTTACCTCAGTTAGAAAATGAACAGTGCAAATGGTGCAAATAATTTTGCAGTGTTCTCAGAGCCTTAAAGCCTTTGCTGCCACTTGTTTGGCCTCTAGAGGAAGATACACCTAAAGGTGATGCAGAATGTGGGTGGGAAAAAGGGGCTGAGAGTTATTTCCACTTCAACTTGTGAGGCAGGGAAAGTCTTCCAGCTTGGTTTCTTCTCACTGTGTGGCCTTTTTCCTATGAAAAAAATGGTGTAGATATTGATCATTACTGAAAGAAACCAATGTGTGTATAGCAGGTGACAGCTTCTACTCATCCTGAGTCAAAGCTGGGATTAGGAGCGCTCCTCTCAGTGCTGGGGAGCTCGTGGGGGCAGAGGCAGGGCCAGCCCTTCCCAGGTGATGCCTGTGCATGGTTTACTTCCATGAGTAGAACAACGATTTTGGTACAAGTCTGGATTTTCCCAACACTCAAAAATGTATTTCAGGACTTGTTCTGGATCCTTTTCCTGTGGTGGGGAAGAAGCTGTAGGAGAGGACATTAGAGTGTTGTTTAAACCTGAGTGTTCCTGGGCAGCAGGTGCCCAGCTGCCCTCTTCAGATGGGAATCGTGACTGTGCTGAGCAAATCTTACCAGGCTTGAGGCTGCTTTGGGTTTCAGAGACAAGAACAATTCTGTGCTTTTGCCTAAGATTCCTCCAGCTCTCCCTAACCCACTCGCTTCCTGGCCATCTGGAAAGGCAAACCTCTCACTTGCACAATGTCTTGGGAAAAAAGAGGAGGAGGGAATGTGCTGGGCTGGAAGTGTCTCATCCCCTTTATCTCCCCAATGCCTGTCTACAGCAGGGAAATAACCTGTGCTTAAAGGTGGCTCCCCAGGGCACCCCAGTTTGGCAGACTTGTAGGGAACACACGGCTCTGAAGGCAGAGAGTGCCTCAAATGAAATGATACTCCAATCTTGCCACAAAGGTCTTAATAGTCCATGAGTTTTAATACAGCCATAAGGCTATAAATTTAGGGATTTTGACCTCAAAGTCTTTGAGCATGTTTAAAAATAGCTCACCCATCCTCATTTTATCACTTCATATATCCTGACATAATTTTGGAAGCTGCCTCCATCCCATCTAGCAGGGGAACAGTATAATTAAGAATCAGTTTTGAAAGGCTGTTCTCGCTTAGCTTAAGGCAGAATAAGGCTTTATGTATTTTGCAGGAGATTATAAACAATTCATTGGCTAAAATTAGCAGTAAAAAGGGAGCCCCAGCTCTTTCCTGCCCTGTGGTTTGTACCACAAAGACTTAGTGTTTTTAAATCATGACAGAGCTCTCTAAAAACCTTGAAAGCATATTATGTATGTGTCACTTTGGCTCAGTTAGGAATAGTCTCACCTCCAAGCCAGAAGGCCATGGGTTCAAATTCCATGCCTGCCCTTGAATATAGCTGTGTCCCAGTAATTTCATTGCAGAAAACATTTAGAACCAGAGGGGAAGAAGAGGGAAATTCTGTGTCTGTAGCTCCACTGTGAGACGTTCAGACCTTGGGATAACACATTAAACCACGGCTCTTCCCCCAGCTTTGTTCAGCAGGCACAAACCCTGGAGCAGGGGAGGCAGAGCCCTCTTGGGGGTGACAGTGTTTTTTCTTCTTGACAAAAGCAGCTGTAATCCTCAGGATTGTGTGTGCAAGCTACTGCTCCTCATCATGCTGCCACCAGGACAGGGTTTCCTTGGTATTGTGGTGAAGAATGAGTCTTGACTTTACCTTTTTCCTGCTGATCAGTGACAGGAGGGGGAAAAACAGTAAACCCTTTTGAACTGAAAATACCATAGGTCACTGAAAAAAATTAAATTACAGAAATAACCAACTGAAGTGCCAAGTTAGGGTTGTTTGTGGCAACAGCAAAGCCAGGTAATTTTAACTGCAAAGGTAAACTCCATATGGTCACAGTCCTAATCAGTGATGTCCTTTACCTTCCCCACAGAGAGGAGGCCAGAGTGATTTAAGCTTTAAACTTTATAGTTTCATTGTGGTTTGTGCCAATGGGAATGTGGTCTTATAACATGAAGTGTTTATGTTTGTTGCTTACAGACACGTGTATTAACTTACCAAAATCTCACCTTCTCTTAAATAAAATTTATTTTTAGGAGGAAAAAAAAAGATTCTTTCATTTTCTACCGCTTTTATAGAATGCACAGAAGGGGTTTGTCAAAGTTAGACAAAATGGAAGCTGTGTCATAAAAGTTATGTACAGCATAGTTGCTCAGAACTCATTGCTTACCCTGAAAATAATTTTACCCAATAATTTTCAATTTCTGTTTTGTGGCATGAATCCCAAATGCTCCTCTGTGGATGGTTTTCTTTTGTTTAGAAATATTTGTTACGTTTCAGTAAAGCGCTCAATGTTTTCAAATTCCTCCTCTGCTCTGTTTTGAGGCTTTTTTTGCTACAGGAATGTTGCAGGTCCCATTTTTGCTTGCAGCTTTAAAGGGGACCTTAAATAAAGAGTGTGGATATGGTGATCATTGATGCTCTGCTGGGGTAAGAGTTCCTGCCAGAATATTTTTCCATAAGGCCTGACAGAGGGAGGGAGAACCCACTGATGTGGATGAGAACTTTGAATCTAGGGACCTGAATTATCAAATGAAATGTTTTGTTGAGAACTCTGGCCAAGCTGTGTTTGGGATATGATTAACATCTGGGAAAGGCAGATTTATCAACATAAGATGCTGGTGGTTCTTGTGTGTCCACTTACTAAATTAGATTAAATACATTCCTCTTTCTTACTAATTTTTTTTTCAGATAGGCAAGTACTGTGGGTACTACAGAGACCATGAGAACTGGGCCAAGGGATGGAGGGATAATCCATCTTGTCCTGGCAGGAATGGTGGCTCATTCAGTCACAGCTGGGATGTGGGTGGGGTGGTCCCTGCAAGGCTTGGGTTGGTAATGGGCTGTCAAAATTCGGGTAAAAGGTGGGCTGGGGGATTGTCCACAGGACAGATTTCTGTACTATGATGTGATCCATGCTGGGAAAACAAGATTGAGAACCCTTCCCCTGGAGCCAGGCTGAGCAGTGCTGGCTGAACAGGAGGCACAGGGGAAGGGAAATGGTGCCGCTCCTGAGCACAGGGCTCCAGCTGTGTGAAACCACTGTGGGTGCCATTAAAATGCCATCTTCTCAGGCAAGCCCTTCCCTTCCTCCCTTCCTCCCCCTCTGCTGTCAGCCTGGCCGAGGAAAAGTCAAATAACGTACGACTGTGTTCCTTGGCATCACAACTGCAATTTCCCTTTAGGGGCTGCAAACCTGAGAATGGGAGGTTTTAAATCTTGCTGATTCGTGCTATTCCAGCAAGCATATGTGTGAGGAAAAAGAACAATGCCAGTTCGAAAGAGAAATCACAAGTGAGAAATCATTGCTGCTAAATCAGGTGTTGTAGAGGCCAGTGGAAAATTCAGACACTAGGAAAAGTAGGAAATTACTTTGTTTAGAGCTGGGAAGCTTAATGAGAATGAATTAGAAAGTGCTCTCTGTGTATTCAGCCCCTAAGGGTTTGAGCAAAGTTAGAGGGATTTATTTACTGATTATCCAGACTATACAACTGGCAATAAGATTAAGTGAGGAATTTTGGAACATGCTGACATTTCTTATTTGCATCATTTACTGTGGAGATCATTTGTCGGTGCTGCACTGAGTTTGTGGTGAACCAGGGCTTAGTCTGGCCCAGCAGAGACGGATCTGGTACTTCTCATGGCTCGAGGGATGTGGGGGTGAAAACAGTTTCACGTCCTCTTTTGTGTCTCAAAGAGGAAACATCAAGTTTGTCTAGGTGCTTATCAGGGGAGAAATTCAGCATATTTTCCTAGAAACCATTAATTACAGAAAAGAGCAGAGTTATAGGGGACACATTGCATTAGATCAAGTAAAAATAAAAGACAAGGTTGTAATTTATAGAGCCCAGCAGTGGATGCTGTACAGAGCTCCCCCAGTGCAAGGCCCCTCCAAGCCCATCCCTCCCGGAATACACAAGGATCTGCACATGGATCTGCTGTCTTCCTCCTCCTTCTCCTCCCCATCATCCTCCTCCTCCCCATCCTCCTCCTCCTGTCACACTTACTTCAACCAGGCTGCTGAGTACCCAGAAGTTACCACCTCAGCTGGAACAAATGAAGAGGGACCATGGAATAGGAGTTCAGTACAGGATTCATTTTGAACAGAATTATGATTTTAATTCATTATTCTGGGTACCTACCACTGAAATGATCACATTTAATGAAAAAAGTGCAGCTCTCATAGGCAGACACGTTAAATTGTAAGCTGCACTTTAAACATGTCATCTCAGGCAAAGCATTTCACTCAGTTCATGTTTGTCCACTGAACACTTTAATTTTAATCTCAAAAATAAGGAAATTCCTTGTTCCTAAAGGAATCCTTCAGCTGAGCCTTGTGCACTGTTGCTGAAGTAAGGAGAATTTTGTTAGTGACCCTCTCCTGCATGGTTACTGCTAAGTAAGGGAGGTAAATAACAGAGAAGAGAGGCAAGGTGTGATTTCTGTCTTGGTGTTAATACTTCCCTGATCAGCCTCGTGGATGACTAATTTTCTTGCTTTCTGTTTTCATCATCTTTGGTAGAAACTCTGGGATTTGTATTTGTTTTGGTTCTTAGGGGACTGCATACCACAGCCAGTAGCTTTAATCCTTTAATCCTCACATGTCCGGCTGATGCCTCCACCCATTGATTGCCTCCTCTCTCAGCAAATGATCCTGTTCCCCTGACAGTAAATGGCCACTGTCTCTGCGAATGTGTTTCATGCATTTGGTAACAAATCCACAATAAATTTCAGCTTGAACATCATCTGGGCTGATCATTACACTTGGAGTCATCATCATCATCATCATCATCATCACCATCATGACTTGAATTCCAGGGTAACTCACCACATTTGCAACTTCCCAATATCCACTGCCATCCTTCTATGCTGAAATAATAGCAAATACCATGCCAATAGGATCTCATATCTTAGATTTTCTTTTTTTTCTAATGTGCTCTTATAAATATGGGGCACTTCATGTGTTGTTATGACAAGGAAATTCTTTGACTGAAAAGTTTGCAAATTCCAAAGTAGTATTTGTTTTATAAACAAAGGTGCTGTTTTCCTCATGCCAGCCTCTTTCTGCTTTTGCTTGTCCAGCAGTCTGTTCTGAAAGGCATGAAGCAGCTGTTGGCCCCCAGTCAAAACTTGCAGTGCAGGGAGGGTTATGTAAAAGTCCTTTGTGTGAGAGACGTACATGGCAGCAAATGGTGAAATTGGAGTGCAGATTCTTTGAGGGGAGACAGCTATTCACAGTAAGGTTTTATTTTTTACTTGGTTTTTGCATAGAACAAAAAGTAGAAGATACTGTAATTTTCAATTTTTTCCTTTTTTTGTGTGTTTTCAGAAATCCCTCTTCTTGTTGCAGGGTTGTGGGTAATTTCACAGCACTTTGCACACAGTAGCACCCACTGGGTTGAAGGGATGTGAGAGGTTGCCTATTTCTTTTTCTCAAAGAAAAGTCTCTGTACCTAGGTCTTTTCTGAGGGATGCTGCCCTAATCCTTGGAAGAGGTTTGCAGCTCTCCTAGTCCATCTATTTCTGTGTTTCACTGTTCTTACCATATAACACTTTCCAAATATTTATTTGACATCTTTTGCTGTCTGCAAGGACGCTCATCTCTACCCTTCCACAAGTGTTTTCTTTTGAACTCATCAACATCAATCAATTTATCTTATCTTATCTTTTCTCTTCAGGTAATATTTTATAGAGCCCTGAACCATCTTCAATGGCTTCCTGTGAACACTCTCAAAATGTTCCTTCAGTTTCTGGTGGTGTGATAACCAGCACTGGATGCACAATTCTTGGACTGCTTTCATAACAGCAAGACATTATTGACTCGTGCTCTGTTTATATTGCACTGTGGACACAGCTCCTTTTCTGCTGAACTGCTCCTTAAGTGGCCATTCTCGCACTCCATGTTTATAAATGATTTATTCCTGCCTAAGGAACCCCATGATGGGATTCTTGGGTGTCCTGTGCAGGGCCAGGAGTTGGACTTGATGATCTTTGCAGGTCCCTTCCCACTCAGAACAATCTGTGAAGTCAAATACTTCCTATTCATAATGAATTCATCTCAATTCTGAACCTGTTTCTCTAGGTCATTGTGAACTCTGGTCCTGTCATCTAACTTGTTCACATTCCCTTCCAGTTTCTTCTCATCTGTATGTGTAATAAACCCAGGCTATAACCCACCATGCTGAGCACTAAGACTTTATAAACACATTATAAACCACAGCCCATATGAAAATGCCCTTGATGGAGTTCTCCAGTTTGCCAGCTTTTCTATGGCAATGGGCATCCAACCAGTGACTGCAGGGAAAGCACACTTCCATTAATGAAAATGTCACTTGAGATTGTGTCAGAAAGCTTTACTGAACTCTGACATGTGTGAGGTATCTGTGTTAATACCTGTAAGATCTGAATCCCTGCTCTAAAAGGAGATTGGATTGATTTGCCATGATTAGTTATCAACCTGTTAAGAACTTTGAGGTGAAAGTGAGTGCAGATTTCTTGGAGTTCTGGTAATACATCATTCCTCTCAGTCTCACAGTTCTAAATCAGCTTCTCTATGGAATAAGGCAGGGAGAGAGCCTGACAGATTCTGAATGTTTGAGATGGTTAAAGCCATGCAGGCACACAGGGAGCAGTGTGTGGATTCAGCAGGAGGATTTAGCTGATGGTCTGTGCTGGGCAATGGCTGTAACCACAGAGAAGAGTTGGAGTAAATGATTGTTTAAGCTAATCTGGAGAGTGAAATACTTGTGAACCAAACTGCACTAGGGTGTATCATTCTTCTGGGGGCTATGAAGTGAGAGAGCTGGTGTGTGTGAGAGAAAGCCAGATCATAACCTCTGCTTAGAGCAGTTCAAGGCTGCTAATGAAGGCACAGCAGCTGAAAGGGGCAGCCTGTGGGTGGCTCAGTAAAGGGAACAGCAGTACAAAGTCAGGACATGCTGAAAGCATGGAAGAGAGTGGCAAAGTCACTCTCTGTGAGGGAAAAGGACAGCTTCCAAGCTACCCGGGAAATGTTCTTTTTCTGCTGCTTGCTTTGTTGTAAATACACAAAAGTAATGTATTGTCATTTACTTGTGGTTCCTTCCAGTAAGAAAACCTCACTGTGTGAAGCCATCATGTGGTTTCAGCAGTCCTCTGGCAAAAGGCACACTATGTACAGCTGAGAGGATCTTAACTAAATTATATACCCAGCATCAAACTGCAATGAGGAGAGAATCAATTGTAAAGATTTAGGGAAAAGCAGGGGGGGTTAGGACAACTGCAGTGTGCTGAGAGTTGGTGCATTAAAGAAAAAAACTTACTTGGAGAGGGATACATAAAATAGATTTTATATGTATTTTCAGCAGCTGTGAATTAAAACATAAATACAATCTGGCTGGCATAATTAAATCTCAGGTGGTTGTTGTTGTTATAAACCGGGAACTGTAAATAAGAGAGCTGAAAGCAGCTTTTAAATGAGCAATTTCTTACTGCAGCCATGGACATATTTCTTACTGTACAGAGCGTTGCTTTGCTGCTCTGCTGATTTTTACCCTTGAGTCAGTCACCTTCCAGTCTGCTTCCTCTTGGGCATTGTTAATAGAATGCCCTTTTGATTACTGAAAATTGGTTGATACACTTCCTTAATGAAAATGCTAGACAAATGCTCCTTCTTGGAACTGGCATCAGGAATGTTATACAAGACATTCTTAAATATGCTGGCAGCTGCCCTGAATGTAATGAAATCATGGAAATTAGAAGTATTGCTCTCCCTGTGTGGCCAGCTCAGGACTATTTTCAGTGTGTTACCCAGTTTTGCTGTGAATTTCAAAAGGAATCACTTTTCATTAAATTTCCTTGGGACATTCTTGAACTTGCTTATAATTTCTACAATCAGAAAAACTACCCTGATATCCTAAGGTATTGCTGCTTTGTTTTGGATTGCACATAGTTCTTCATGCCTGCATCCCCAGTACCACACTAAATCATTCCTCTTGCAGCAGAGAGTTTTACAATCTTCAGAAGATCGATAACTTTTCTGGTAGAAATGCTGAAATCCTAGTCCTACTGCAGCCAGCAGTAAAATTCCCACAAACTTTCGTGGTTTGGATTTCACAGGCAGTTTTTAGTCTGCTCTTGTATGACACATCAGTTAATCCTTAACACATCCTTAGTACAGAAGGTGTCTAAATGCAGGGAAGTTGCAGTGGTGTATCTTGGGTTTCAGCAGCACCTTTTTATGCAGGGATCACAGAGCAGCTCCTGAAAGACAGGTGAGACCCACAGAAGAGTGCAAGAGATCAATATTTTTAATCTTCTGAAGTGCAGGGAACAGAAGGGAAGGAAGTCTCTGGGTGTGTGGAAGGGTGTGGAAGCACCACCCTGGCTCCCACCTTACCTTCTCTTCATCTGGGGTGTTTTTTCACCTGTTGCTTCTTTGTAGCCATGGTGTGTTTCCATCACATACTCTGATTTAGAGCTTTCCCAGATGAATTCATTTCCTTTACCTGTTTTTTAGCACTCTTGCTTCTTCCTTAGCTTCTTTGTTGGAGGCTTACAGAACTCCCTCAAGTAATTGCATTGCGTTCCTTTGAAGTAGAAATATTCCACTTCTGTCAACAATTAATAGCAGTATTAAGCAAGAGTCAACTGACTCAAAACTTAGTCCAGATTCATGTGCTGTCACTTAACACTTGGTGTTGGAACTTGTCAGTTCTGGCTTGGGGCTGAGGAGCTGAAAGGCCTGGGGCTGCCTTGGCTGTTGGGAGAGGAGGCATGGAAACCTGTTTGCACCTTCTTTGTTCTCCTTTCCTGCTCAGCTTGGCCCTTCTGTTAACAGTGCTCAGAGAACTGGGAGGGTTTGCTCCTGTGTTCTGCTTTGGGTTTATTCATTGAGCAGACTTTTCATTGCAGGAACCTTGCTGTAGGAAGGAGTGGCAGGGGCTTGGGTTGAGGGATGGCTTGCACTGAAGGTGGAGTCACTGTGAGGCTCAGAGAGACAAGAGCTCCTGTGAAAGAATGGCCTGGAGGTGGAATAGGGCATCTCTGACCCTTGTGATGCCCAGCCTTACCAGGCAACCTCATTCTGGCTGCTGCTGTTGGCACAGAGCAGAGGCAGCTGAGCAAAGAAAGCTTTCTAATGCTTGGAGGTGTCCTGGAGGGCACAGAAATCTGCTGGAAGCACATTTCCATCTGCATGATGCGATGCAAACAAGATGGTTTCTGGCATGAAAAGCCTTCAGTGGAGACATCAAATCATTAGGAATACTATGGCCAGAAGCTTTCATAATAAATTACTGTAAAGTCATGAAAGATTGATCTTTCTTGATTTCAGAGAAAATAAATCAACAGTATGAAGTCAGTTCTGTTACAGTTTCAAACAAGAGATTATTACCCTTTGCCTTAAAGATCAGAGACAAATTACTATTTTTACTTTACATTCTCTTGATGAGGATAATGATAAACATCTGTCACTTTGCTGCTTAGCCAGTTAGGAATCTTACTGCAATCTGTAATTTAGAGAGTGAAAAAAAAAAATAAAAGGAAAAAAAAATACATGAACAAACTGCACTTTATATAGACAGCAAAGAAGGAAAGAAAGAAAATAGATATCAAATACAGGGGAACTGGAAAGGGGGCATTTTTAGTCTGCAGTTACTTGGCTAAAATCTGCAGATATATGATAGATGTATGATCTTTTTATTTGTTTGGTATTTCACAGGGAAAATTACCTTTCATTTTTCTTTAGATATAGAGGTAAGGAAAATAGTCTTTGCATGGTGACTTTTGACTGTATGCAGTTTATTAACAAAAAGATTAAGATTTATAATGTAGTGTCTACCAATGTTACAGCATTGAAACCCCTGTTTTCATCAAGAGCTCTTTCAGTGTCCTCCACAGTCACAAGAGTTTTAGGAAGTACTGCTAATTATTTTTAAAGATCAGCTGCTTTTCCAGTAATTCATCTGCACTTTGGAAAGTTCTTTTACAAACAATCAGCTTTGTTTCTAGATGGTACATTGGGTCTTATTTCTTAACAAAACTATGACTTAACCCATCACAAACTCACCATTTCATTTTGACTGGCCTGACCAAGCTGTAGTTTCAAAGGTTACAAATGGTTTACCTGCCAGTGCTGCATGAGCAGCAGCAGACCCTGCACTAGGGCATGAACCTGGGAATCCCTTCTTGGCCCAGTTTCATGCAGGGAGAAGCCCCTTGGTGACATGTTTGCATATTTGGCACTACTGGCCTTTCCCTGGTGGGTTTGATACTGATCTCAGCTGCTCCAGAAATCTTTAAAGCACCAGCCACGTGCCAATTTTAGCTAAAAGCTCTGTTGTAAATGGAGCTGTGCTGGCAGGGCTCTGGCTGATACAGAACTCGTTTTCCTTATTGGCTTCTTCAGTTTTCACAAGTGTTTTTTGTTTCTTTGTGTTCTTCATGTCTAAGGCCAGGTTGGATGGGGCACTGAGCAACCTGGTGTGGTGTCCCTGTCTGGAAGGGGGCTTGGAACCCAAAGCACTTTGTGATTCTAGGATTGTATGCTTCTAGGAACCCACAGAACAGATTTAGATTTTATAGTTCGTGCTAACAATGCTCTGGTGGTCGTTTTCAGGGAGAATTATTATATCAGAGTTTGGGGCATGTTGTTCTTTGTACTCTCTGGGTAGAAATTCCATCTTTTGGCATCGTTGAGCCTCAGACAGTAGTTTGATTTTCACCAAATCTTTCTTTACTATTTTTTAAAAGTTACTATTTTTTAAGGTTTTCCTTTATTCATACAGGCCAGACTGAAGCTAAGTATAAGCCTTTTAGCTTCCAGTTAAAGTTCCTGGTATTTAATTAGGTCAGCTGTTTACATACAAAGAAGTTCTTTCTGTCCAATGAAAAAGAGACCTGAAATATATAATCCAGCCTTGAGCATTGGAAGCAGTGATGCTTTTGCTGTTATCTTTTATAAACCCTTTGTTTATATAGGTGCTATTCACATCTAACAAGTCTGAGACTGAACTGCAAAATTTGTCACAAATGAGTCGCCCTTAAATAAGAAGGGTGGGTTTAACTCACAGCAGGGTAAAATTCAAAATCCAGACTTGTGGTGCTGCTTTCTTGCATGAGTCCAGCTGGCTGAATGTGAATGGTAAAAGATTTGATAATAAGTGTTGCAGTGATCTGAGATAATTTCTTGGTGTGACATTTACCACCGTGCGTCTTTGTCCTAAAGCTTTCTTTAACATAAAATTACAAATTTGTGTGGAAATACATGCATGTACTTTGTGCAAAAGGTCTCATTTGGCATTAAACTTTAAAGGTCTAAATTTCATGATGCTGAACACCAATGTTAAACAGGCCAAGATTTTGTATTTTAACCTGTGGATAATCTTTGTATGAGTTATGTTGCTGGATAACTACAGTTAAAGTCCAGGGGTTTTTCCCCCAATATATTTCAAGTTTACTGCAATCTGAAAGGCTTTTTTTTTCTTTTTCTTCTTTGTAGACCGAAACTGAAGAGAATGGCCAAGCAGATAATTTTTCAATGGACCCCCAGCTGGAAAGACAGGTGGAGACAATTCGAAATCTGGTGGACTCCTACATGTCTATTATTAACAAATGTATCCGAGATTTGATACCGAAAACAATCATGCACCTCATGATCAATAATGTAAGTAGCAGCCAGGGTTCTAAATTAATTCAATGTGTCTGTCAAACCTCTCACTCTCAAACACACCTCAGGAACACAGCAGGTACTAAAGAGAAGAATAAGTGTCACGCTCATAGACAAAATATTCCAATATTCCACAGTACTTGGAAGTTCTGCAGCCTTCTCAAAGGCTGGCACACTGCCTTGAGTGCTTTTCCCCAAATCCTAAGGACTGAATTAATTTACATCTTAATGAGAACATAAGTTATTATTTAAAGGTAAATCAAGGTGGGGGTGGTTTTGTTTTGGTTTTTATTTGATGTCTTGCTTTTGATATAAGAGGAGAAGGAATTGGGAGCTCCATGTGGGCAGTCTGTGGGAGCAGCAGAGCAGAGTTGTTCTTCCTTGATTTTCAATCTGCAGGCCTTTGTCACGGGTTCATAAAGCAGTTCTTATTTTGTTTGGGTTTCTTGATATTTTCAGGTTACATTTTCAAGGAATAAATCTGGAAGCTTTGGACACTGTTGTTTAGATAAGCAGATGTGGTTGGTTGATTTATTGTGTGTGTCTTTCTTAGATCTGAAGATTATTTGGTTAAAAAAGCAGCTTTGAGATATCGTTGTTTTTCCACTGCAGTGGGATCTCAGCCTTCACATCCTGGCAGAGTTCTGAATGGACCTTGTTGAAAACTGAGCTTAATATTAGTGCCACTGCTGCCACATAAATTACTAAAATGGGAAGCACAGCCCCTGCTAGTTCTGAGCAGCACCATTTCTGAGAGGTCACCAAACCAATCAGCCTTTACAAGTGCAATATGCTGTGAGGCAAATGTGATTAGAAGGAAGCATTCACTTTTGACTCAGAGCCACCTCTAGCTTTCATCTGATGGATTTCATTAGCCCTGTGGAATTTGTGTTGCACCTAAGAGTAAGGTGGTTGGACAGGAAATTTCAGTGAGATTTCCTGGTACATTTTATATGAGCAGAATTTTTGCACAAGGGCAAGAGATTTTTCATTTACTTCTTTGGGTTTAGGGGAGTCAAGATCTAAGTAATGCTCTAGTCAGGGGTGAGATTTTACAAAAAAAGCATGGGAACAATGGAACTGCCCTTTTTTCTGGAAATCAGCCATGCTCTAGACTTCCTAAGTTGAGCAGTCCTCACTGCTCTTTCCAGATCATTGGCAGCAGCTCTCTGCTTTGACTTAGCCTATCTCCAGTGCCCTTGGAAAAGCTGGGGTTTAGCTTTCATTTCATAAACAGCAGAGCTCAGTGAGCAGTTGCTTTTGAAAGCTAACATTAAATTTTCTGCCACTCACCTCCTCATCTGGAATCGTTTAGGGGTCTCTGAAGTGTGTGCGTCCCTCAGAAGGAGATTACTGTAAGATTCTGTGCTTTCAGTCTCATCAGCTGTTGGTGACATTGAGAAAGCCTGCCAGGCTGGCACACAGAAACCACACACTTAAAATATCAGCTACCTTTCAGCTGACCTCATAGTCCCAAGCTGCATTAGGCCTACACCTCCATCCTAGAGTTTAAATTTGGGACAAAGAACATTTTAAAGAACTGTGAAGAGTGACACTACAAGCATTAATGAATTTGTTCCTTTACAGCACAGGTAGTAAAATATCATATTGAAAACAATAGGCCAAATAGCAATTTTTAAAAATCAGGGCTATTGAAAAGAGAAAGAAGTGGTTGAATCAAGAGTGCTGTGCCCTGCCCAAAGGCTGTGCAAAGATCTGGAAAGGAGTGGAGCTGTGATGGAAGGTGGGTCCTGTTAAGCTGTGTGTGTGTGTTCCTGGCAGTATTCAGAAGTCCAACCCATCCACCAGGAGTTAAGTGAAAACACCCTCCCTCCCTTCCTCTTAATGAAGATATTCTGCATTTTCTGCTGCCCCATCATGTTGCCTCTAAAACTCTGGAAACAAATTGATCCCAAGGAATTTGTTTCCATGACAATTGCAACCTCCCAAGTTTTCCTAGAACTTCCTCTCCACTTTGTGGGCCCATAAACAAACACTTACAATTCAAGGAAAGTATCAGATTCAAACTCAGTGTACAGAAAATAATTAGATGCTGTGTCTGAGCATATTTTGGGGCCTAAGCCTAGATTATTGTATTGCAAGTGCATCCCTTGTTCTTCCCCTAGAGCAGATGTTGATTGCCTTAAAAAAAAAATACATTTACCACACAGAACTGCATTGAGTTACCATTACCAATTCAAACGTGCCCAAACAAAACACACATACACAAATTTGTTTTTCATGGTGCCTTGGTATCCTGCATTATACAAGAGGGGTGGTCTTAAGAGTAGTCAGGGTATGCTCCATAAACAATGCTGATAGTGATCTCAGCTGAGGAGAAAAACTCCAGAGGGCTTGTTACTGCCAAAGTGCCAGTCGAGGAATGGGCTGTGTTGGCATCTGAGGCGGTGCCATGTGTTGTCTTCCCACTCCAAGCCCACCTTACCCCATTTCAGAGTGCCAGGGCACAGCTGGGGCACTGGCATTTGGATGCTTGCTACAGTTCAGCTTTGACTGGGAAGGAAAATCTTTTAAACCATTCCTGTGAGTCTCCTTTCCAGAAAGGAGCAAACATGAGTAAACATCACTTTCCTTCCCTTCCATTTCCAAGCTGGAGAAAGTGGCTCTGGTGGAAGATCTTCCTCTGTCTAGTACAGCACAGGAGGGCAGGAGGCTGATCCAAGAACCATCCTTAACACAGCAGTCTTCCCTTCCCAGAGGAGATTCACTCAAATCCTCCGCCCATGACACACAGGGACCTCTCATGATAATTGTCACAGGCTGATTTTTTTCAAACAGATATTTGTGGTTTAACAATGCATTTACAATCAGCTCTGGCCTTAATCTAATTTTAGGACTTCTTTTTTTGAAGTGATGCCATTAAAATGCTCATTTCATCGAGCAGAATATGATGCTGTTTAACTATGATATCTGGTTTTAATGTGGAGTTTCTGGCAATCACAAGGAAAGTAGTGTACTCTGACTCTTCTTGATCAGTACCATCTACTGGAAAACAGCATGAAACTCATGGAAAAGTTTTGCAGGCTTTGCTAAGAATTTGTACATCTCCTGTCATACATGAATGGGAAATGACAGCCAAGGCCAGGCAATCTGGTTTTGTTTCCCTGTGAGGTCTGTCCTGGCTGCCTGCTCCATTCTGGTGACCAGAAAGGGTCCCATGCCTGCACTGTCTGACTGCTCTCACTGACCTTGTCTGAACACAAATATTGCCTTAGTCTCACTGGCAGGGTTTAAATCACAAAACTAGCACAAACCAACGTGCAAATGGAGCTCAGATTTATGTAATCAGAATCCTGGGAATGTATCATCATCCCTATCTTCAGCTCAAAAAAGCTTTATGGAGCAAATCACCAGATGAGAAATAGATCAGAACAGCAAAAAAAGACTGAAATGCAAGGATTTAGTAGGTCAGCAGTTGGTCTATTTACCACAGTCTTACTTAATCAGAGTACCTCTAGCTTTTTATGTCTCATAATATGGCCCAGGTTTCCATAACCAGGGCAGGCATAGCAGGAAATCAATATATTAAATTAGATTACTTGGAGCCTTCTCCCTTCAGTTTGAATGTGTGTGGATGGGTTATGTAGAATCTGAGAGACTTGCTGGAAATGAAAGACACTGTCTACAGTAGGGTAAACTGTTGTTAAGAAAGTAATTGACAGGTATGTCATAAAGCCTGAAAATTCCCATTCCCTGGGGAATTAATATCTGATGGTACTGCCATTTACTTCCCAGTCAGCCTTTTGGAAATGGCCCCCCTGGGGAGCTGGCTCCTGGGAGCTGTTGGGAAACCTGTTTTGAGATGAACTGTGAGCAGAGGTGTCACCTCAGAGATGCAGAATTGCAGTAGAACTGGGGTGAGGCAGTAAGAGAAACTGATTAAATCTCCTGCTTCTACTGATCTCCTCTGTATTTGTTCACCATTGTATTTTCCATTGAGATTTCTGTTTATTTCTTTGGTGGTTTGGATTTTTATTTTTTTTTTTTTTTTTTTTTTTTTTTTTTTTTTTTTTTTTTTTTTTTTTTGTCTGATGAAATAGGTTAAAGAATTCATCAATGCAGAGCTGCTGGCTCACCTGTATTCTTCTGAGGACCAGAACACGCTGATGGAGGAGTCGGCGGAGCAGGCGCAGCGGCGGGACGAGACCCTGCGCATGTACCAGGCGCTGAAGGAGGCCCTGGCCATCATCGGGGACATCAGCACCAGCACTGTCTCCACCCCTGCTCCCCCTCCTGTCGACGACTCGTGGCTTCAGCAGGCTCGCAGGTGAGCAGCCTCAGATCTGGATTGCCATGAAATTCAGGACAGGCAGATGGAGTCAGCATCAGGAGCTCCCTCCCTGCCTGTATTTTGGGAAAGATGCTCCTCCGGGTCTTAATGACATCTGTGAGGAAAATCAAAACGTTTTGCCATATATACCTATTCTGTGGGCATGCCTATGTGAGCACCAGACAGGATATCTGCCTGGCAAAAGACAATCCAGTGAACTGACAGCTTCTCTGATGCTTCAACTAGCAGCTGCCTCTGTCACCCTAGTTGTATATCCACTTGGCCTCCTTTTTCAAGCTGTTAGAATAATTCAGCATCTCAGGCTCCATGTCCTAGAAATTCCATTTAACAAAACATTATTAGGACTCGAATAATAAAATCCATTATATTTACCTCTTTGCTTGTATGTTGTCAGAGGGAAACACGTGAGGCTTAATTGTATGTGATCCTCTGACACTGACAGCAAAGGAAAATGCCAATAAAAACCATCTGTCATAGGTTTTAACTTTTGTTTAAAGTAAAATAAAATACATCAAAGAAAACCCCAAACCCCTACTTTACTGAACTTTTAAAATCTCTAATATTTCACCAGATCACCTCCTCCAAGTCCTTCAACTCCGAGGAGACCGACACTAACCAATCCCCCAACCAGGCCTTTATCTGGCCGAGGACCCGCTCCTGCCATCCCCTCTCCGGGCCCTCAGGCCGGGGCTCCGCCGGTGCCGTTCCGCCCCGGAGCTCTGCCTCCCTTTCCCAGTGCTGAAGGCCATGGAGGCCCTCCCCAGGTTCCCTCTCGGCCCAGCCGGGCTCCTCCCAGCGTGCCCAGGTAAGGAGTTTGGTATTGCTGCTGCTGGCATGGTGCTGTGCCCTGGCATGACAGACACACTGTGCACTGCTGCGGGAGGGAGGCCAGCGCTGCGTATTTCAGCAGTCTTGCAGCAAAGCAAAGCTGGGCGTTCTCTGCACGGTCAAAGGTGTTGGATGGAACCAATTTTGAGCACATACCCTGTTTGAAAAGATAGGAAGAGTTTTTCATGTAAAAAATTTCTAGTCAGGCAGTTGGAAGACCCTGATTTGCTTGCATTAAGAACCCCAGTTGTGGGTGTGTTCTACCCTCCTAAGGGCTCAGAGAGAGAGAGGTCACCTGTCCCCAGCAGGAGAGGGGCAGGGGTTCAGCTCCTCACTTCTGCCCTTCTGAACCCTCACCAGAGGAAGCAGGGGCTCTCCTGGGAGAGAACAAGAACAATTCTTGCAGGACCAGTGGAACAAACCTGTAGGAGTCTGATTCTTGTCCTGCAAAGCCAGTAATTTCCAGCCAGTTGAGAACAGTCCCTGGTTGTCTGAGTACATCATATGGTACCAAGCAATTAGTTAAGGAATAAGATTATCTCCAGTGCATTATTTCCTTTCCTTCCCAGGGCTTTGCATTTATCAGGAACCTTTTAAAGTAGCTTTGCATATTGTATAATTTTCTATGGCATTAACTGCCTTTTATATAAGTTATATGAATAGAATGTCATTAGTGTTTATTTTCACAATGATGTAATATACATAATCACTTTTATATATATATATTAAAACCTCTGATTCTGAGTGATTCGTTAACTTTCTAAATTATGAGAGGCGTGGGCAGATAAGGCAATGTTGGAACAAAGGGGTTTCTCCATTTTTGATAAATTAACTGTTACATTGAAAGTACTCACAGTATGGGAAAAAAAAGAGCCAGCTAAATAGGAACAAAAATAAAATGTGCACATTTTCAATTTTAAAAATGGTAATTGAGAAGAGAAGCTTTAGAGGAGAATTTTCTTTTAAATAGGTGAGATCTGTCGTAGTTGTCAGTAACTTAAATTTGAGGCTCAGTGTTTCTAATATAATTACCCTTTATAATAGAAAGCATAAATAAATGAGGTATATCAAAGGAATGAAGTATTTTTATATATTTGCTCTGAAAAGGGTGTTGTTGCATCAATGCCCTGCCATGAAACACTCTCTCACCTTAGTGGATATCCTGTAGCTTGCAGTGGGGGCCACTGGGGAGAACCTGGAATTGCCTTTCCAACCTTTGCGCTGAAAGGGAAGAAGCCCAAGGTTCATCCCCTCACTGGGACAGCCTGGGGCTGAGCCAAAGGGCTCATCAGAGGTCAGATCAGTGAGGTTGCAGGGGTGAGGTGCAGTTTTGCCAGCTGTGCTGCCAGAGAGAACCAAGCTGCTGTCCCCCAGCCCTGCAAAGCAGCGCCTCTCTCTCCTTCCTTCCCCCACCCGCTGTGGCTGTGCATGGACGCTGCTTGCCCGAGCTGCCTTGCCAAGAGCATGTCTGATGATCATCTTCTTCATGCCAGAGGGATAGGTGGGATGGAGAGCAGAAAGGAATTTTCTAGCACTCAAAAGACACGTGGGTAAGCAGCCTGGGAACGACTCAGTTCGCGACCACCGCTGGTGGCATGAAAAGCAGTGGCGGATAAAGGAGGTCAGTGATTTTAAAACCCTGTAGCTGGATAGAGAATTGAATGTGAGACTGCCTGACATTTTTGTGGAAAAAAATAATCTGCAATACACATCTTCTGGACTGGATCCTAGTTCTCTCTCTTAGAGCTATGAAAGCCTCAGACAGAAAAAGTCTCAAGTGCTAAAGAATGAAGGAAGGGTTTGCCATTCTGCTGAAACTTCAGGTTTCTCCTGCTGACTGAACTGCGAGGGAGGAAATCCCAGGGAAGGGGCTGCAGGGGAAATCACCTGAGGGGGACAGTGTGGCCAGCTCCTGCGCCTATTAAATGTTTCTTTTGAGCCCTGGAATTTCAGCTACGCTTGGTCTGGTTTTAATAACAGCCTTTGCAGGATCATAGGAAATTGACTCAGAAAATGGGTCTGAGATATTAAAAGGGGGAAAAAAGAACTTTTGAGGAAGAGTTCTTGTGGAAATTTGAGCTTTTTCTGTGACTTATTTTTGAACTGGGGCTCCGTGCTCTGACTGTTCCCCCACCATTTTCTGCAATGATTCCTTGAAGTGTTAGGATCTCTCTTATCTAGGGAAATAGTTTAGCTTCCTGAGAAGAAAGTAGTATTTTTAAAGTTTATCTCACTTTCCAAAGGAGCTTTCTGTTGCAGCCCCTGTCCCTGTCACATGGAGTTTAAAATCCAGACATGTTGAAGAAATACAAAGTTTCCATTTTCTCCTGTTCTGTCTTAAGATAAAAAGATCAGGGGTAGGACTTGGACTGCCCTTGTCCAGTGAGCAGATTGGCACACGTTTGGTGTGGAAAATTTGGCACCTTACCATGAGATATAGCCCCTGTCTTTGAAAACACGATTTTTAAATTCTATTTTATTAGCATTTAATCAAAGGAATTGTACAGAAATGGTGAGCTCTCGGCATTTTCTCACTGTTCCTCCCTTAATGGACAGGGAAAGGAAAAGAGTTTGGAGAGCAGGAAATAATTTTCTTCCCTGCTTTGCTCTGATTCTAAAGCTGGTTTGGGTTATGTGCTCTGAATATTTCTGTAAGGAAACAGAAACTATTTGCATGATACATGCCTCTTTTAATTAATCCCACTTGAGGTGGGTGGATCTCTCCCAGCAAAGCCTGTGAGTAAAGGCCCCTGGCTCTAAGGGCTTGATGCCAAAGCATATATGATTTGTGAAATATTCCCCACTGCCAGAATCTGGATTATTCCCCCTCTCTCTTAAAAGGCTTCAGTAGTATTTTGAAAGAAAATGCAGCTGTGTGCTTGCTTTGGTAAGACAGCTTTAAGCAGGCACTAGAAGCACTTCAGCTTATCCTGATGTGTGTTTGCCTGCCTGTGTGGAAAGCCTGATCTTGACTAATTTAAGTTCTACTGTGGATGCTTGATTTTTAGCTTTTAAATATCCTGAATGGGAATCTCAGCTTTGCCACAAGGAGAACAATTGAATTGGAAATGTTTTTTCTCCTGGCAGCAGAGCCCGTGGCGTTTGTGGGGGTGGAAGGGTGCTGCCCTTTTCTCCCTGTGTCCTGCAGTGCTACTGTGGATTCACCAAGGCTTTCCCAACAAAGCCCTGGAGATGGTTCCTCACTTTGTCGCTGAGACAAATGTGACCCCACAGGGTGTGAAACGTGTGTCACCCTCAGGCAGGCTGGGGCTCCTCCCCAGGGGCTGGGGCTGCTCTTTACACGTGAGGCAAATCGTGGGGAGAGAATTCACGCTGTTGCTGCTCTCATGCTGTCCCCACAATTTCCTTCCACCCGCAGACAGCCAGCAGGGAAGGGCTGGTGGCAGCTCTGCAGCTCCCCTTTGTTGTGCCACCAAGGCTAATTCCATCACCTGCTGTGTTGGTAGCTAATCTGTGTTGTAAGCCATCATTACATATTTCTGCCAAACTGGCACAAAAAGGTACTTTTACCTGACAGTAAGTGCAGTTAGAATTTTTCAGACAAAGTCAGGAGCAGTGCAGAAAAGCATTACTGCCTGACGTCTCCCAGCCCACAGGCTCCCACTCAACTCTTTGATTGCCAAATATCAACCATTCACAAAGTTTTCTGTGATGGATTTTTATGGATTAGAGTTCTTTGAGAAGATTTAATGAAATGTCTAACCCTGTGCATTGAATGATAAGGGGATTCTGTGAAAAAATGGCACATGATCCTCTGAATAAAATAGTGCATGGGCATACAAGGCCAGGAGGGTTATCCTGCCTGAGCCTGGGAATCTTCTTTCTGTTTGACCTTGCAGCCTTAAAAGCTTACTACTGTATTTTATAATGGAATATGGATTGTAATCAAATAGTTGTTGCACCAAATTCTTCTGGCAGGATGAGTGAGAGCCCACCTTAGAGTGTTTGCATGCTGACTTGGATGATCTTAATCTGAACACCCAAGTAGGAGAGCACAGCTCTCTGTCCTCTTTGAATGGATCTTTGGCAGAAGTATATTCAAAAAGCATAGTCTGCAATTAGGATTGTTTCATGCAAGCAAAGAGACAAAAGTGTTACATGGACAGAATTCAAAATCCTGCTGAACCTCAGGAGAAAAGAAAGCCAAAGAATAATTTAATTCTGCATCTCATGTCTGTGATCAAAAGAATATACAGCTACATGGGTAAAGGCAGAGCCCCTCCCAGGGGGGAATACTGCCCTTCTGTAGTCAGTATGTTTCCAACTCTGCCTGAGAGCCCCAGAATCACAAGACTTACAAGAATATCAGTTATTATTTCTGTGATTTCTGCCCAGAGGGAAGACAGCCCTGTGTAATTTGTAACCAGTCTAATGTACATTTCTTGTTGAAATGCACACCCAGTAATATGTTACTTCTGCTGCTGGCTGCTTCAGGCAGACTCCATTTATTTTCTCTTATCTCTTAGAAAAAAGTTCTGCATTTTCCCTTCCTCCACTGGGTCCTTTTTTACTATTTTCCCTTTTTTCTCAGCCTTTCCCTCTCTGTCCCTTTCTTGACTACCCTGTTTGCTTCCTCTTTCACCTCCTCCTTTCACTTGGTTTCCTGCCTGGTACATTTGTCTCCCTTCCCCATGTATTCCTTTCCTTCTCACCATCTTGTCTTGGTTTCTTTCCAACTTATCCCTTCCCTGTCACCTTTGTAAATCTGTCACCTTGCATTTCTGTCTTTTAGGGTTTTCCAGACAATTTTCAAGCCATAGAATGCAATATTTGGCAGTCTTTCTTAGCAGCAGCCTGGTGGCAGTGGCTGTGACACCAATCTGAAACACGAGCTCCACTCCTTGGGGCAGACACACTGCCAGGTGCAAACCTGGGCTCATCTTGCAACTTTGGTCATGGAATAGAATCAAAGAATAAAATCAAAGAATTGTTTGGTTTGAAAGGGACCTTTAAAGGTCATCTAGTCCAACCCCCTGCAATGAATAGGGACAACAGAAGCACTGAAAGAAGGAGCATTCTGCATGAGGATAAGTATTGGAGGGCTTGGCCAGAAAGCAGGTCTCAGCAGGTTGCAAAAACATGTAAAATGTCACAGTACAGCAAGCCTGGTTTCATTGTAATTCTGCACTGCTGATCTTAGGAGAAATTTGGAATGGCATTTGCACCGAACTGATCCTTCAGCTGCCTGAGCTGTAATGCCATGAGAGATACAGGAGAGTCTTCACTTCTGCTCCAGGAGTTTCAGTGATTGCTGCCCCTAAAGGGATGGCTCTCTTTTAGACTGGCAGTAGGATTTTGTTGCTGCCTTCCTTTATATTCCTCTCCCCCAGATGACTGTCCTGAAGATCAAGGAAAACGAAGTTCATGGGATGCCAGACATTACAGCCTGGGTACCATGTCTGCTGCCACTGATTCTTAACTTCTCTCAGCATCTCCCTTCCTCAGCCAGAGGCAGGCTGTCCATATCTTCAGTGGCCCAGGAATTTCCTGACTGGCAGTTCACCATGCCAGTTGAACAAAAGTATCTGAAGAATCACTTGTTCTGCGTAGGGCTGAGGTTGGATCTGT
The DNA here is from genome assembly GCA_013400435.1 of Pycnonotus jocosus. Classification (NCBI taxonomy): domain Eukaryota; kingdom Metazoa; phylum Chordata; class Aves; order Passeriformes; family Pycnonotidae; genus Pycnonotus; species Pycnonotus jocosus. The sequence goes on along the minus strand of VWYP01002597.1, from coordinate 692,164 downwards.
TTACTGCATCTCAGGTAGCTGTAATCATCTTGATTGTGCCTGAGCCACTTGCTCCTGCCTTATTCAACAAAAAATTGTTTTAAAACAAAGTGACATTCCATTGGGACTGTTGCAAGTCACTTTAAAAGTTCAGCAAAGAGGATCTGGCAGTGAAATGGTTTTTCATTACTCTTAGTGTAGACCAGACCTAAAATGTGGTGGAGAAGGGTAAGAAAAGAGATGCAAAACAGGGGAAGACAGAAAAAACAAGGAACCTGAAAAGCATCGAAAGAAGTGATTCTGGAATAAAGATGATGCTGCAAGTACAGTCCTCAAACACAGTAGGGAGTGTCAGGTGATGCACTGAATGAATTTCAACAAAAATTTAAGTTTGGTTTGGTTCCGTTCTTTTTTTTCTTCCTTAGCATTTTCCCTCTCAAGAGAAAGCAGTATTTAGTAGAAGGCAGCAGTTTTATTTTTAACATCTCTCTACTTGAAGAAAGAAAGTAGAGTCAAGCAATAGCAGTTGTTTGACAGAAATACAGGAACCTGAAGATGTGTTTTGTCCCAAGAAATTAGTTTCATAACAGAGTAGTTTAATAAGAGTTGCCATGAAGGTATTGCAGGATTAGAGAGACCATGTTGAGCAGGGAATTCCTGCCTTGTCTGAAAGAGTGGGTGAATAGCAGTGCATTTTTAGGCTGCCTTATGCTAGAGGAGAAAACATCTGAGAGTAAACACAGAGAAACAGTGATGATTTGAACTTCCTGCACCTGCAGGCATCTTGAAAGGCTGTCTTGAAACTCTCGTGTTCCCTGCGAGCTGTATTGGATCAGTAGTGAATGAGGGCACTCCATGGCTCCTTTAACAACAGTGGTAATCTCATTAGTTGGCATCATGGACAAGAAGAGGTGCAACTCCAGCTGGAGGTGACAACCAGGACATTTGTTCCCCTTCTTGCATCAAGGTAAGTAAAGAGGAGAGAGGCAACAAGGCAGAGGAAGGTCAAAGCTGAGTAGGAAGGAAGAACAGAGATGTGTTCAGAGCTGGGGTACATGATTCACACTGACAGCAAACAGTGCAGCTACACACGGACCAGTGCACAGGTCTGAGCTGCTGTGAAAAGATCAGATGTTCTTCCTGTTGATTTTGTGGCCCTTCTGTTGTTATCTTCCATGCACAGAACAGCATTCTGAACGTTCCCACTCCTGACTTTCTCTTCTTCATGGCCAGCCGTGACCCTCTAGACCATCCTAACCCAGAGTTTTTGGGAAGTTGGGACAGTATTCCACAGATGCACTGCACACTTGCTTACTTGACATGTTCCCTGCTGAAGGGCAAACAAGAACACACAGTTTCTTAAGAATAATAGTCTGTCCCGGTCACTCAGTTGAATTAATTTTGTGTTTATTCAAGCTGAGCTTTTCATATGACACATTAATTCCCTGAAAAGACTAATTTGAAAATGCAGTGTTCACATAAACATACAATATATTTGTATGTGTGCGTGATGGATGTTAATTTATTATGGTCATATAGAAAACGTAGTTTGAGTTGTAGATAATAAATTATTCTGCTGGAACATTGTATTTTGGACCACTTTGCCTCTGAAAGGAGTATCTGTATTAAGTTAAATCACACACAGTGGAACCTCACTAACCCTAGTGCTTTCAAACAGTGTAAGCCTTTTTTGAATTCATGGAGATTTATATTCCTGCAGTGGAGTGGTGGCCAATGGAAGGACACATTCTTCCCATTCACTCTTTTTTGTTTGTTTGTTTCTTTAACTTAAAAGAAATAGATATCTGATAAACAGCATAATCTAATAACCTTAATTTGCTTATACTGAACAAAAAAATTCTTCCACTGAGAGAGCACTGTGCAGCTGGGTCATTTGCAGTTTTGGGGTTCAGCTGTAGGGACAGCTGAGGCAGTCCCTGGCAGTTCAGTCTGAGCACACCCTCTGTGCATTTGCAGAGCCTGAGTTCAGCTGGAGAGCTGCTTCACAACTACCAGCCACCCTCAAAAGCTGTGCTCTGTGCCTCAGGGCTTCCCTTCCTGACTTGCCTGGTGCTAGTGATCCTGTGGGCAACGCTTACTGCAGACATTCTGTGTTGAACAAAATGACATTTTCCAGTACACAAACAAATCTGAGCAATTTTCACTCTCTTGGACCATTACACTGGGATAAGGGACCATCTCAGGCAGATATTCCCCAGCTCCTTTTTCCTTTCATCACCACTCAGTGCAGTTTCTCATTTCCCCCGCATTCACCATCTCCTCCTGATCCCTGTCCGTGATTCCTGCTTTACTCCTGCTAATGTCATCATGCTCTTTCTGCTTTTCCTGCTTTGTTCTGACCTGTATCACTAGGATCAAGTGCCTTCCCTCCCTTTGGCTTTCCCACTTCCACTCCAGATCCTTGCTCCCGAGCTGATGATGTTTGGGAGACTCTGCAGTAGCTGAGCTGCATCTGCTGTAGGACAGAGTTTAAGCATGCACAGACTGAAGACTAATTAATTAGGTCTACAAGCTGTGTCTTGCCTCTGTTTTTCAAGCATGATGGGTACAGTAGTTTCACTTCTGGTTTGGATTGTCCTCCAAATCCTGAGGCTGATGGAGGTCAAGAGATGCCATATAAAAGTTTGGTTGATACAAGAATGAGTAAGAATAGAGGGTGTGGGTCTCAGGATTTTACTGAAACAGAGAAACCCAGAGAAACAGTATAAAAGTAAAATCAGTCAAAGCATTATAACTTTCTCAAGACCAAGCTAGTTAGTTCTCTAAATAATCACCCAAACAGGAAACCAGATTTATTCCTCACCTGCAGTAAGTCACTGTTTATCCTCTTACCGTGTGCCTCACATCCAGGTATGTTCTGTCACCTAAAACAAAATTGCCTGCAGTCAGTCTTAAAGCTGCTTAGAGATTTGAAGTATTTCCTTGTTAAATTCTACAAGGACGATGTCACGTATCAGGCCACTCCGAGAGGGCTGGGTTATAGGGAAAGCAAGATGATGGAAAAGGGAGAGAATAAAGGGCTTCTGTTCACAGCTTCAGATCTATAGGATATATCGTAAAATAGAGTTCTGTGCATGCCTTCCACAAGTGTTCTCTGGTGGTCACAAGCAAGCAAGAATGTCAAATATAAGTGGAAATGAAAGCCTTTTATTTCGAAGTCCTCTGGCTGTGCTGTGAGAAGCCATCTTCGAGCGGGGCCTCCCATGGTAATTACAGCCATGCTTTACTGAAAGCACATTTTGTGCACTCCGTGTGGGGAGCGATAGGACGTCTCAAAAGGCAAAGGCTCGAAGAACTCCCATATGTTTCTGATCGAATTTTAAGTCTAGACTTGCTTTATTTAGTTTCTTTTGCTCTACATTTGCCTAGCTAAAGCTTTTAGGAGTTCTTTTAAAACTGGAAACATGCGG
>VWYP01002597.1:663177-688717 GCA_013400435.1 Pycnonotus jocosus | reverse complement strand
GCGCTGCTTAGCTTAAAAATAAATGTAAAAACTTTTCCTTTTTAAAAAAGAAGGGGATAAGAGCTCCCCTTCGTTCAAAACCCCACTGAGCTCTTCAAAGGAGGAGTCTCTGCAGCAACATCAGGGAGTTATTAAATACATACTTAGTCCACAATTTTCATTGGTAAATTCTTTATGTCTGCTTAGTATGTGCTAGTTAGAAGAACTGATTCTTTTTGCAGACTCGTTTACTCAACCCCAGTGGGACCTATGATCTCCTGCCCCTTTAGCACTAACTTTTACAAACATTTTCCTTAAAAATAAAAAAAAAAAAGGCAGCAAAACAAATAACAACAACCCCAAAAACAACAGAGTGAGTTAAACGGGCCAGGCAGCGGGACACGGCCCCAAAAGGCGAAAAGGCAGCTGAGCTGTTGGCGACGATAACCAAAAGGATTTCCCGCAGCAGTGGCGTTGGTCGGAGGAGCTTTGTCCGGAGCAGGGGCCGCCTCTGGGCTCGGCTCGCCGAGCGCTGCCCGGGGAGAGAGCCCCGGCCTGCGCCGCTATCATCCGCTGGCCTCAGACTAAACATTGAATTGGGCTTAGTCACATATTTACTCAGTGCCATGGCAGCTAGCGCGGAGCACGGCTGCGGGGGAGGTTGTTTATCCCCGCTTTCCCCCGGCCGGGCCGCGGGCAGGCTGCAGCTCCCCCTGCCGCTCCGCAGTGCCGGCTGCTCGCTGTTGTGAGGGGCTGGCAGCACCCGGGGGGAGCCTTCGCTCGGGCTGCGATGGTGCCGAACCCACCTCGGTTTCCTCAGAGCTGTGCTATGTGCAGCTGCCCCGGAGCTGGGTGCTGGCTTTGTTATCTCAAGGTGGCCCAGGTTCCTGCACCGCTCCACGGGCTCTCGGCTGCTGCTCCCGGTAAAGGAGCCAGGGAGAGGCGAGAGACACAGGGCTTGGCCTCTCCTCTTGTGTTTTGGGGTTGAGATTCCTGTTAGGGGCTGAAAAAAGGTCTGAATGCTACTCCCAGTGCAGAGGTGGTCACAGAATGACTTGTCACCTTGACGGGGAAATCTAGGACAGGCAACTCCAGGGCTTGTTTCCTTCACTTGGAGCTGAGTCCCAGCTCGTGCCAGTTGATCTGTGTGCCCATGGCCAAGGAAGGTGAGGTGTGTTCCCCCAGCTGAACCCCCTGTGCTCTGCCCAGGGCCTCAGGAGCACGGTCCCCCTTCCTCCCCTGTCGGCACAGGGAAGGGCAGATGTCCCAGGAGACTGTCAGCAGCGGGGCTGCAGGGAAATGATGCTGCTGCAGCTCTTTTCCCAAAAACATTGCCACTGCTCTGGAAGGCACCTGTGCTCTCCTTTGGGGGTCCTGCTCCCCCAGCCGGGGTGTGCAGGGTTAAGGAGCTGGAAGTGCGGGGGAGGCAGGCAGGCAGCACCCTGGAGGGGCTGGAGCTAAGGAGGGCTCTGCCCGTTCCTCATGGATGTGCCTGCCCGTGGGCACTGGGAAAACACAGGCAGGTGTTTGTGTCAGACATCGCGGACACACGGGGGACACCCACAGAGGGACAGCACAGAGGGCTGGAGCAGGCTGGCTGTAGGGCACAGGGACAGAAGGATGGGCTGGCTCGGCAGCAGCTCCTCAGCAGAGCATCCCCTTGGGGGTATCAGCTTCTTCTGGAAGTGCTTGATACTCTGCACTGGGAAGGAGCTGATGGGGAGCTTTTCTGTTCAGGTCTGCACTGGGCTTGAATGGAAATTCAGAATAGCTATCTGTGCAGTAACAGCTCCAGTTCAAGGAGGAAGCAGGGCTCAGGCCTGATTTTGGTTCAGGTTTGCTTTGAGTGATTATATCCAGGAAATCCTCCCACTGTGCTCTCCAGTTTCTGATCCTGCTGTGTTAAATAGCAATTTGGCTAAATTGCATTATTTGAATCCAGTGGGCTGCATTTAACCTGGTACTAAAATGCATGTTTGGGCTTGTATCTTTTAAATTTGATATGAAGACAGCTGTATGCATTTTCCCTTGTTTGTAAATTGTATACATATGATACAATGTTTTCAGTAAGCGCTAAACAATGCAATGTGAGGCATTTCAACAAAGGAATAATTTAATGCAACCCAGCAGAAATGCAAAGCCTTAGAAGTGGTTCTTTATGAAACTACAAATTTTGGAAATGGGTCCAGAAGACCTACACTGGAGCAACACAAGAAACAATAGTTAACACAGTAACATTTTTCCTGTAAGAAAAATACACCATGAAGAAATTATATTTTGCCTATTTTTTTTTAGCTTGTTGATTTACTTGAATGCTTTAGTTGGCATATTTTGTATTTGTTGCATGGTAGGGATTAAAATTCTCGTTTCTTCACCAAAAGAGAATATTGTCGCACAAGATGCACTTTGAGCCAAACGAGATTTTTTTTTTTGTCAAGTGTAAATTTGTCTCACATATTTTGTTCCAGTTCAAAGAAAATTAACACATTGTTACATTCTTTTCATCTTCAGTTTAGCTTTAGCAGAATGAGACATATTTCCTCTGTAATGTTCTTCAGAGCCACAACTGTCCCTACTTGCACAGGTGGAGGATGAGTTAGGAAGGGCTGCACAGTTTGTTGGGACAAATCATTAATTTATTATTAAAAATTATGAATGAGCTCTGCTGCAGCTGATGGGAACCAAGCTCAGCTCCCACTTTGCTCAGAGCCTGGGTGCAGCCATGAGCTCTCCTGGTTATCTGGGCTGGGTTAAGGAACAGAGAGAGAGAAGATGGTATTTCCTGCTTAAGAAAGGGAGCAAAACCAGCATGGAAGACATGGCTGGGATGGATGCAGCACCGGAGCATCGCTGCAGGGTGCTGCACAGCTGGTTAGGGGAGAGGCTGGCTGGCAGGAGCAGCCTCTTGGGCTGTTCATCCAGCACACAGCAGTGCCAGGCAGGACTGTGCGAGCTGCTGCAGGCAATTGTCAGCTCAGACTCTGCATGGGCCTGGCTTGGCAGGCCCAGGTGGAATGGAGCAGCAACAAAATACTCTTGGTAACTAAGCTGATGGAATTACCTCCACACAGCCCTGAGGTGGACCTTTTTGTACACAAAAGGTAAAGTATTACATAGCTACCAGAGGGATTCTGTCTACAGCTCCAGCAGAGTTGGGGTGTTATCCTTGGATGAAGGGAGGGAGGGATAAGTGCCAGCCTGGACTGCAGGTGGAATGTGCTTGGAGATCACACTGCTGCTAACTCTTGCTCTAGAATCTCTTATCAGAGAATGACACAGTCCAAATTAAAATGCAAGGCTTTGCAGTACGCAGGAAAATCAAATGAAGGCACCTAAGTCTTCCCCAAAAAATCCGTGACTCTGTAGCACTTTCTGAAGTTAGAAAAATGCATTACTGGTAAATTAATGAGTCCAGCAGCCCTGGCCACGACTGGCATTTTCAGAATTGATATAAAGCCTCAAAATGTGCCTCAGATTCAGGCACATCGATAAGGCTACAGTTTGCCCAGGTATGCAAGAAGCTGCAGATTTTCCTGCCTCTGCAAAGCGGCCCTGAAGTTGCTGCAGGCTGTTTTCCCCAGTCCTGGTGCCTGCTCTGAAATGTGCCTGTAAGTCTGCTCTAGGACTGTCCAGGCTGGGACCGACCCCTAAAACCAGGGAATAACGATTCTCCTCTGCTGGTTTGTGTGCCTCCAGAAGGTAATGGTGTGTGCAGAACCCCCAGGCTGTGCACAGCGATGGGTGAGATGGTAAAGCATGGCAGAAATTGCAAACCCATTTCCTCCTTCCTTCCTGGGGATGCTCAGGGGTGTCTAGCTTCAGCATACGTGGCAGTAGGATTGTTGTGTGCATGAGCACGTGCATGTCCCTGTAACAACAGCCAGGTTTGGCTCGGTGTTTGCACTCAGTGCTTGTTCCCAGTGGTTGTGCTCAGTGTTTGTGCTCACTGTTTGTGCTCAGTGCTTGTTCCCAGTGGTTGTGCTCAGTGTTTGTGCTCACTGTTTGTGCTCAGTGCTTGTTCCCAGTGGTTGTGCTCACTGTTTGTGCTCAGTGGTTGTGCTCACTGTTTGTGCTCACTGTTTGTGCTCACTGTTTGTGCTCAGTGTTTGTGCTCAGTGGTTGTTTGTGCTCAGTGTTTGTGCTCAGTGGTTGTTTGTGCTCACTGTTTCTTCTCTCTCTCTCTCCAGTCGAAGACCACCCCCTTCACCTACTCGGCCCACTGTAATCCGTCCGTTAGATTCGTCCCTGTTAGACTAAAAGGATTTCTGGCATGTCATTCGTTGTTAACCAAATATGTGGAAACAAATTGCTTGGTAATTGTCACAATAACCAATGTATAGTCGCATGTATGGACATCTATAGGCAAGTAACCAGTTTTACTGATACACTCTGTCCATTCTGCAGTGTTTATTGAGGTCTTCAATGTTTGGGGAAGGTCTGTGCTGCCTTGACTTTTCCTTCTGCAATAACTGGTGTTAGCTAACTTACACATATCTCCACCCAGACAGCTGTGCTCACAGTCCTCTACAGCAAACAGAGGGCTTGACTCTGTGTGTGTTTGTGCATGTGTTGATTTGATCTGCTGCTTTTTTTTCCTCTTACCTGAAAGGAATCTTGCTTTTTTTTTTGTACCTTCCAGATTTTCTATTTTCTCTTGTAATGGCTAAATTGGGCAAAGAAAAGCCATGTGGTTTCTTACCAAGCTCTTCTGAAGGCCCCACACTTCCAGGTCTCTCTTGCAAGAGGCTTGCTTCTCCTATAAATTCTCCTTATCTGAAATTTGGTTTTAAAGAATGTTGTTAAACGAGCAGGGTGTGTGTGGGACAAGGCATGTTTGGCTTTATTTCCATCCTGGCAGCTGCAATGCCAGGTTGGTTGGGTTGGTGAGGAGCAGGCTGGGGTGCCCCAGCTGACAGGGCTCAGCATGGAGCCATCCCACCCTGCAGCCAGGATGGCACAGGCTGCTTTGGAGGGCTGGGGTGTGACAGAGCAGCGTGTGCCAGCTCCCTCTGTCCTGTGCCAGTGCCTGCTCACACTCCTGGGAAGCGCTGGAGGGGAGTGAGTGCATGGAAATGTGCTGTGTGCAGGATGCAGCGAACTGAGCACTGCTTTTGGTCCTTTTGTGACACAGAAGGACACAGAGATACCCAAACTGTGGGAGCCAGTTGACAGAGCTCCAGCCTGGACTGGCAGCTGAGCTTCCCAAGGGCCAGGTTTGGATGTGAGATACTTGTGATATTTTCACATGCCAGTCAATAAAATCTCCCTGTGCCCTCTGTGTAAAGGTTTTCTTTTTGCATTACGTGGTGTTTGCACACACCTTGGTTTACTGTTGCTTTATCCAGCTAAGTTCTGGGAAGTGCTCAGCTGTGCATCCTGGATTATTTTAACAGCTGCTCACTTGCAGAGGTCCTCTCTGCCTCTTGTTTTGCACGTTATAAATTAATGCATTATAAAAACCCTTTTGTCTTAAGTGCATTACTTCACTTTAAACACTTAGGGTCAGTGTCACCCTTAAAGCTTAGAACTTACTGAGTTAACAGAATAAATCTGGAGAGGAATTTGGCCTTGTTCCTTCAGAAAATATGAATTGCTGCTATTACAATTATGGTTACAGATCCCTAGGCAAAGCAATTGGTGGTTTCAAAAGCCCCCAGTACAATCAGTCTAATAAATGTATTTATTGAGACTGCTTGTAGGGCTGCACTATGCCATAGCCCCATGGTTAGGAAGACTCCAATCAAAGAGCCACAACAAATGGGGAATTTATCCTGTTAATTCCCAGGCTGCTGATTAGCTGTGCTCACCAGTGCAGCAAATCATGTTTCAGCTTGCAGAAGAGAGACGAGCTTGGGAAAGCATCATGATTTGTATGTTAGCCTGACTTTAGTTTCCTGTCAGCCCCATACTTGTGACACACACCTGGGGAGTCTGGAGGTCACATCTGATGCATGGTGGAGTTTGTCAGAGCACTGGCATCTTGGTGATCTCAGCAGACTGCTGAAGTGGCTGGTGTTTGTGTGGGGAACAGGTCCACATCTCCAATGCCAAGTGCACAGAATCAGCTTTCAAGGAGAAGAAAAGGTTGCAAACACAACCACAGTCATACCAATTTTTACTACAAAAAAGAAAACATATTTTGATGATCCTTCTTGTCTTCTACACAGCTTTCCACTGTTAGTGCTCTCTGCTGTAACCTGTGCTGCATCTGTTGGATATTTTCTGTAAGGAGCCACAGGAGCCCATATTGTTGCCTCACCAGCACTCCTGTATATCTGAACAGGGTTGATCAGAACTCTGGTACTGACTGGCAGCTGCCTGCCGATGGAAAGCCAGGTTTAATGGCTGATATCACTTCTGATATCAGAATACCAAATTCTGACACTCACTTGGTGATAGAAGGCCAGGAGGGACAGGTCTTTCAGCAGCCTGGTCTAGGTGGGAGGTGTCCCTGCTCATGGCAGGGGGCTTGGAACGAGATGAGCTCCAAGGTCGCTTCCAAACCAACCCATTCTGTGATACTGCAAATCTGGGTTTATCCCACCTTACCCAAGGACTCAGCTTAGTTGTCCTTTATCAGTGGGAAGAGCATCACCTCCAGGAGGTGATTCAGGCCAGTGTGGCTGTGTTGGACACGAGGGCAATGCTGGTAAGTCAGGAGCCTCAATTACATGACACAGATCCTGGCATAAAAACGTGCTTTTAAATGCCCTCTGCTTGAGACTCCCTAATTTGCTTTAATGACTGTTTCTGCCAAGCACAAGGAAGTAGGTGGCACAATTGAGCACTGTCCATTACTCTGCCCCCAAAAAACTTTTTCAGCAGTAATCCTGAATTGTAAATAAAGCTCTCAAGAGTGGATTTACCTGAAAGAGGAGGAGGAGGAGGAGGAGGCAGTGAGGGGTCAGCACCATCTGGTTCCATGCTTGATGCTGAGGGTGCAGGACACAGCTGCACAGCCCTCCTTCCTCTGCATCCTCATTCAGATCTCATCTAAATCTGGCCCTGTGCCCTAAATGCAACACTTTGAGGTGTGCAGGTTAATAAATAACTGTGAGCACTAATCCAGGGTTTGATGATTTCACCTCTTCTTGTGTATGTGCTTGTGAGAATAAACCACGTGGAATTGTTTCTAGGAAAAACACTTAAATGTTCCCAAGAAATTGCCACATCCAATTGAGTAAGTACTGTCCTCCAGTCTTGGGCCACTTCCTTCTGCTGCAGAGTGCCTGGAATGGGTTTGTTTGTCCCACTCACTCCTGATGCTGGTGAGTCCCATCCATCCTGTCCCTTGCTCTCGGAGGAGCAGCCTTGGCAGCAACTCACTCCATGCCCGAAGGAAAGCAGGACAGGCACCCTGTGGATGTGCCAGAGGGACTGAGCACCTCTGCAGACCCACTGAAGTGGGATGAGCCAAGTCTGAACTCTGTGTCTGAGAAGCACAGGTTGCTCTGCCTTCCTCTGATTCTCTCTGGCACAGCTCTGATTGCCAGGGCAGAGTGGAGCAATAATGAAGCAACACCGGTGTTTCTGATCTTACATGAGGTACATAAAGATCTGGGTGGTGTAGTTGCTGAGTTTCAGGAGGGTGCTCATCTAATACTGCATTTAGGCTGGGCCTGGATCTCTGCCTAGAGAACATTTCCACCTCACCCCATGGCTGACCAACAGCTGAAGAGCTTGGTGTGAACAGCTCTCGGCCTTGGATCTCCAGGGACCTTGTGCTAGGGTTAAAAAGATTGTATGTTCAACAAAAAGGCTTATGTACATAGTTAATGTGTGTTTATTTTATTGCTGATCTTGCTGCACTTTCTGATTAAGCCTCCTAAAAGTAGATTATTTATTATAATAAAGAAGATACATTATAGGTTATGGCATTCCGTGTTCAAGTATAACACAGAAAATATTATCCTCTCTGTTCCAGACAGCTCCACTAGCCATGATGCATTCAGCCCATTGAGATTCCTGACTAGATCTCTCCTTCTGTCTTAAAATAGTCCAAACCTCTTGAATTGAGAGCAGACCTGCTTTGTCCCTGTGCCACCAGGGAGCCTCCTGGTGCCCTCCTGGCACAGCTCCTGGTGCCGTGGCACTGCCCCTGCTCCCGGGCTGGTGCAGAACAGCTCCCCTGTGTAAATGAATGTTACTCTGCCTGTCTTTCCTCTTGCTTTGTCTGCAGGCGAGCTGATGCCGATGGCTCCTCCCGTCCAGACAGTCCTCCACTCTTGCTTGATCTATGATTTGTCCTGCCTTGCCGGCCGTTTGCTTTACTGCTGTCTCTTTACTTTTCCAGGACGGGGTAAACGATGACTTCTTTTTTGTAAGAAGCAAACGCTTAATTCCTTTCTGATTTTTTTTCCTTTGCTCTGTATGTTAATGCCCTACTTCATGTGAGCCAAAACATCTGCCTTTGGTTTCGTAATCTGTAAGTGGTTCCCGGTGTTGACCTTTGAGCACAGCGAGTGGATTCCTGAAACCGTGGTCATTACTGAGCATCACATACACCTGCTGTAAAAATGTTATGCTGCATTTCTGAACCTGAAATAAACTGTAATTCTTGATGGGCTTTTATTATTACTTTCTGGATGTGTATGAGTGGTGTCTTCTGTCTCTTACACCATCATCTCAGCACTCCACAGTGCCTCAGTGGGGACTGCAGGGAGGATTTATTGGGGGTGCTGTTGTGCTGAGATCCCTGGAGATGTCATTGAAGGGGAGGTGGAACCTGTTGGGAAGCATTCAGCCTGTTCCCTGCAAGGGGCTTGGAGTGCTGCAGAGATATTTTGCTGGGAAATGGATGAATGTTTTACAAGCAGTACCTGGGATTCACTTCACTGCTGAGGAAAGCATGTTTAGAGGAGTTTCAGAGCTGAGCAGAAGGCCAGACTGAGTCCTCCAAAGCAGGAACTGCAGTTCAAATGTGCCTGAGAGGGATTTCCCCCTAAAAGTTGAGTACAAATGTGCAGATGTCCCGATTCCTCAGTTCCTCCTGCAGATCAGGATGAGCCAAGTAGCTGCAATGAGTGCTTGGAGATGGTCTGCAGGGCACAAAGAGCACAACAGCTTCCTGTGGGAGCAGCACAGTGGCTAAGTGGGTCCTTAGGTTTTGGGAAAAGAGGGAGCAAAAGGTGGGATGAGCACAGCAGGAACATCCCCACTGTATCCTGTAACATCTGGAGATTTCTTTATTGGCCTTTACTGGCTGAGGCAGTTTGTGCATTCCCCCTGAGGGAACAGCAGTGTCCCATTGTCCCCTCTGGCTGGAGCACATCACACAGCCCAGGATGAGCCTGGTTCAGGAAGGTTGGGCAGGTAGAGCTGAGTGCTCTGTGCTGGTACCAGGAGGAGCAGCTGCTCTTTGCTCTGGGCCCTCACTGCCACGGGGCTCTCCAGCTTCGTTTTTAACCTTTCTCAGCAATGTCCCCTCCAGACACCCCAGTCCACCCCACAGCTCATCTTGTTTGATCATTCCTCATTTCATCAGAGCCTCACAAAAGTTCTACTCCAAGGACAGTGTTTGAAGCTGACAGTGGTGAGAATGTTAAGGCTGCCAGGGGAAAAGCCCTTCCAGAGGGGATAATTTGCTGCAAGAAAATTAGAAAGCCTGTGACCAGTGACCTCCACACCTGGGATAGGATGGGTCTGGTTCTCTGGCACTGGCAGGTCAGAAGGGAGGGAGTGAGGATGAAAGCCAGGCTGTGCTGAGAGCCAGCTGATTCTAATCTTGCTCTTGCTCTTTCCCTTAATATGCATGTTCTGTGCCTTTTTCTCTTAACCCATTTTATTAAGATAATTTTGTATATGAGTCATGTTATTGTATCTTGGCCTTTTGTTTTAAATCTCCCCCTCTCCCTGTGATTTTTGGGTTATTTTTTTGGTTTTTTCCTAGGCGACCTCCACCAGCTGTTCCCGGAAGATCATCCTAACACACACATTTCTTTTGTGTTACATGCAATGTCTTTTTTTTTTTTTTCCCTAAATCCAAAATTACCTTTAATTTGCACAAGGCTATTTGTAAATGAAAGATTTTATTTTCAGATGTCAATGATAAGCCTGGATGTAAAGAAAATAAAATTCTGACTACAAAAGGAGTGTGTCCTGTGTTTCTGTTGAAGGGTCTCTCTCACATGGAGACATTCTTATCCTGTGGGAGAAGGTACCTGGATTCTGTGGAGGCTCCCACCCTCCAGGGTTGTGAAGGGAGGGATGGACATTCTGCTGGAGTTCTAGCACTGCTTCTGAATTCATTCACCACCAGGATTGCTCCACATTAATGGCTTTGGCTTAGCATTAGCAGGAAGAACAGCCAGCAGAGTTCCAAACAAGTCCAGTGCACCAGCAGCAGCACCTGGCTGAGTGGAAACTCGAAGGAGAAGATTGCAGCAGTCTCTAGACAGTCTCTAGATTCATTAATCTGCACAATTATAAATAAATTGCAGCTGTTCTGACCATTTTCTTCAAGCTAAACCTTTGAATTCCTTGCAAGCTGACCTCTCTGCAGCATCTGAGCTCAAACAGCTGTAAGTAGCTCTAAGTCCCAGCTACCTCTGGGATTCCAAATGTGGCCATCCCTGTGGGGAAGATAAAATCTGGGATTTAGATGATTTTATAGATGATATATTTAGGGATTTAGATGATATGCTTGTTTTGGGTGCCAGAGAAGTCTATGAAGAGTCAGTCTGAGAAATGGGGAAACGAATGGGCTGAACTGGTTATTTTTCCTCACAGGAAAGCCAAGGGGGTGTCCCACAAGCCCCACAGGTGAGTCTGGAGGCACCACTGGGCACTGAACTCCAGCTTGGTGTTTCAGGGGCCCAGAGGTGTTCCTGGGTCGTGGGGAGGTGATGGTGAGAGGGAGCTGCAGGGCTGCTGCTCAGGATGGGGGCAGGGGAGGGATGAGATCACTTTGTGTGTGGATGAGGCCAGAGGACACCCAGCCTGTGCTTGTTTTCAAGCCTGGTGTGACACAGCTTTGCTGAATCTGGGCAGTTCCTCTTGTTGCAGCTGATTTAGGTCCTGCTGAGCTCTAAAATATCCAGGGAGCTGCTGAACCACCTGCATGAGCTGGTAAATAGCAGACACTGAGTTTGCTGAAAATAGAAGGGAATTTAAGCCCAGAAAGCTGTACACTTACAGCTTTTTCCTTCTTCTCACTTAGACTTGGTCTTCTAGTAGAGCAGGAGAGAGAAACAGCAATGGTGTAGTAAAAAGTGGGGGGAAAACCCCAAACCCTGCTGGGCCTTTGAACTGCATGTGCTAAACAAGGAATTGCTGGGACTGGGTGAGGCACTTCCCAGCACCCTGAGACAGGGAGAAATGGAGAGCACAGCTCAGGAAAACAACTGTCCCAAGGATGGAGTAGCTGAGGTTGGCTGCAGCTTTCACCTGTGGAACCCATCAGGTGCTGAGGCAGAAACACCTCAGCAGAGTTCAGGAATTGAGCATTTTCAGGACTACTGCAAAGGGAAGAGTGTTCATACCTGGTGAGCTCTTGAGGAGGTTCTGCTCATGCCTCAGGTGAAAGTGAAGGGGGACAGGCTGAACTTTACAAGCTGCTTTTTTTCTCCAGGTTGTTCAAAAATCTGTTCTGCGCTGGGGGAACCTCTCCCTGCAATCCCTCTGTGCTACAGCATGATACCAACAAAAACAAAAATGTGGATGGTATTTTAGCTCAATGGCCTGGCCACAGCATCCAGCCAGGAGCTGTTGCTGAGCTCCCAGCTGCCCTCTGGCCTCCATACATTAGGCTGGAAGACACAAACTGGTTTCTTGGAGCATTTTATGGTGGTAAATCCCCCACAAAAATCTTTACCTTCTTATGAAATATTTGGTAAAAAATATTGTTGAAAATAGGATTCCAGATTCCATGGGTTTATGGTAAAAATCTCATTTCTAAAATCTCTCAAGTAGAAAGGCACAGGAGCTGGTCTGCAGGGAACCCCTGGCACATTCTTTAACCTCAACTCACAGAGTGATTTTTGAAGAAGCTTTTTCACCTCATCTCTGCTGTTTGCAGCCTGCCCTGGTGTTTGCTGCACAGCCAGGGGCAGAAGAACAAGGGTGTTGCACCAGTGACATTACGAGGCAGTGGATGGGTTAGGACCAAAATCCTATTTTGGTTTCCTGATCAAAGAGTCAAGCTTTGTTCTTTGCAGGCTTCCCAGATCCAGTCCCCCACATGGGGAGGGACGTGGCCCCCTGACAGCACGGTGTGGGTGGCTGACACTGGCCTTTCCCTGCAGCAAAGCTGGAGATTCCAGCTGGCCCATGTCAGCAGCTCCCCCAGGAGCAAGGCTGATCCCCAGCCACTTCACAGCTACTCATATTTGGCCAGCTTCAAATCAAAAGAAAATGTCCCAAGGAAGGACTGATCTCAGTGGACTGAACCTTAAGGGAAAGAAACTTGGAATGCAAAAGAACATTTAACTCCTTAGGGTTGGCTGATGAAGTGTTTGTTGCATCAATAGCCAAGGAGCCATTTCTTGGGTCTCAGTGGGTGTTTGCTCAGGTAGCAAATGCCCAAAGAGCATCCAGCTTTACTGGATAGCTGTAGAGTTATGGCAAATTCCTGTTCTGTGGAGGATCCTCTGACCTCAGGCATGCAGCCATACCAATAATGGCCGTTTGTAGAGCAGCTTAAATAGCAACAGCACTGCAGAGCACACGTCCTCAGGAGAAGGTCAGGGAAGTCCTGGGGAAGTCCTGAGGAAGCCCTGCCTGCCTTGTGTCTCCTCCTCTCCTCTCCCTGGCTCCCTTTTGCATTCCTCCTTCCTTCAAGGTCCCTTTGTGCATCCAGGCTTGGAGTTCTGCTTTCATTTCCCAGGTTAGGGTGAGGGGAGGGCTGAGCCTTTCCCCAGGGGGTCTCCAGGCAAGGACTGAGGCTGTTCTAATCTCATCCTAGAATTCTGTGACTCGTTCTGAGGAGATGAAGGGAAGGAGCAGGGGCAGAGCAGGGAGGTCTGGGGCTGTGGACAGAGTCTGCATCCCCCCCTGAGCCTGCTGCATCAGAGTCCACAGATCTACACAGGTGACCACAGGTGATCTGCACAGGTCCCTGCTCCAGCTGAGGGGAAGGTGGCAGCCTGTGCCCATCTCCACCACCTGGAATGTTTCAGTGGCCAATGCTTGCAGTTTTCCTAGCCCAGAGCTGGTTTTGACTGTGGGAATTTGAGAAAAGTGCTTTGTGGGGAAATATTTCTCCATGGAGGAGTGGGCGCAACAGAAACTCGGCTTTCTTGTAGCCCCTGCTGTGATAGCCAGGGGCCAAGCAGACGAGATTTGATTTATTTTTGATTTACATTCCAGCCTTGCCCCTGTACCAATGGGCTCTGTGAGTCTGTTTGGGATGGCAGTGTTACACTGGCATTAACCCAGTGTCAGATGGGACGTCGGGGTCACTGAGCAGCTTTCTGGGAAACCTCCATCTGAAAAAACAGCCTCCTCTCCACAGAGCTAAAAAACACCGTCTTGACTCTGAGCATCTGGCTACTCTGTGCTCCCTGCGAGACCCGAGCACGGGCTCCAAACGTCTACAGGTTTTAATTAAGAGCAAAACGAGATTCAGTCGTTACCACGACGACAAGAGCAACATTTAACACTTGGCAAGAGCAGTAACAAAGCACTGGAGGTGTTGGGGACTCCGCCGGGGGTTGCTCATTTCCGAGAAAGCCCAAGGAGTGCATGAAAAGCGCCTGTTCGCTGGGATGGGGAAAATCGAGCAGAAAGCTGCACTCCTGCAGCTTTTCCAGAAGAGAACTTTCATAAAGGCCGGGGTGATGCCAAATGCAGCCCTGGGAGATGCAGCTGGGGCAGGTGTGGGGATCCCTTCCCTCCTGTGGTGCCAGCTCTGGAGGGTTTTGCTCCCCGGGCTGGCCGGAGCAGGGCTGGGCTTGCCGAGGGACGGGCACAGGGAACGGGAAAGCGCCGGGGAGGTCCCGGCACCGGGGCTGCCTGTCCGGGCCCGGCCTCCAGCGGGACTCGTTTGCCGGGAGCGCCCTCTGTTGTGCCGGACAGACGGACACCGGACAGACGGGCTCGGAGGGGACCTCCACGGGCCCTGCCGCTGTCCCAGCAGCCTGGCACGTCCCCAGCAGGTGGGTGTGCACCCATGGGGGCTGTGCTGAGCTCCATCCCTCTGGCTCGGGGTGTGGACCTGCAGCGAGGCCAGATCTGCCTCTGGAAAGGGGTTAGGGATGGGAGGAAGGCGTGATGCCCTCTCATCGCCCCCATCTCCCAAGGGATTTAGGGCAATGTGGTGTCTGTGAGGCTGTTCTGGCACCCACAAGGGCCCGGGTACAGGTGAGCAGGGCTCTGCCCCGTTCCAGCCGCCCTCATGCTCAGCCCTGCAGGTCCATCAGCACCCCTGCCCACAGCGGCCTCAGCCAGCCCTGCCCTCCCCTGGGCAGTGCCCCGCACACCCTGAGGGTCCTGGGGCTGAGGACTCTGTGGGTCACATCCCCCTGTCCCCTGAGCTGCCACTCTGGGTCTGCATGGCCAGAGCTGAGTGCTCCCCACTGCCCGCACCGTGCGTTGCAGGGCTCAGCCCCTTCCTGCACCAAACCCACGCCAGTCACTGGGAGCAGATCCTGACGGGAACACACAAGGGGTCCTTGCTGCCGTGTGAGAGATTTTATTGGCTCAGGTGTCCTCCCCCACAGGGCTGTCCCCCAGCCAGGACCTTTGCACTGCTCACAGCACAGGGTCTCCCTGGGCCAGGCCTACATGAGGAACCTGGAGAGGTCCTCCTTGATTTCAGCCTCATCCCACGGCCCGTGGATGTTGTCCTTGAGCAGCTGGAGACGGATGAGGCAGTAGGGGCAGAGGCAGGAGATGGCGAGCAGCAGGGAGGCGAAGAGCACGGCACCCACGCTGGAGACCGTGGCCAGCCCCGCCAGCGCCGCCAGCGCAAAGAGCACCGTGACCCCCACGTAGCACCGCGGCGTGCAGGCCTTCAGCTTCTTCTGCAGCATGGGCCACAGGGCGAAGATCTGCATGGCAAAGGTGACCATGACGAAGGCGTGGAGGGAGCGAGGCAGGCGCGAGGCCAGGCACACCGAGGCGAAGATGGCCATGTTGAGGGACAGCGTGCTGGACACGATGGCAGCATTGGCGCCGTAGTCGAAGAAGATGAGGTGACCCAGGAGCATAAGGGCCGACATGGCATAGATGGTGTCCGTGCTGATGGACTCGGTCAGCGTCTTCAGCACCGGCGAGAAGCCGTAGGTGAAGGCGGTGAACACCAGCGTGCTCTTGAGGTCAGCCCAGCGCGTCCTCCCGCTCGCCCAGCGCTCGGCCCCGCCATCCACGGTGTCAAACAGGACGTAGCCGAGCAGGGAGGACACCAGGGCCGCTCCGAAAAGCCCCTGCGGGCTCAGCACCCCGGCGTCCATGTACCACCAGGTGAGCACGAAGACGCAAACGCTGCACAGCTGCTGCACCACCGCTCCCGACTGGAAGACGACAGCCTGGTACCGGTACTGCCGGGCGTGCACGTTCTTTCGCAGCTCCTCCAGGAACCGCTGGTCCACGTAGTTATCGGGGAAAGGCTGGCGCTCGTACAGCACCTTCTGCCACCGCCGCCCGGGGACCGGCTCCATGGCCCCGGGACGGGCGCGGGGGCTCCGCGGCCCCGGCTCGGCCGCGCCGCCGCTGCCGGAGGTGGCGCAAGGGACGCCGGGGCGCTCTCGGCCGCCCCCTCCCGGCCGGAGCCGCGGGACAAGGGCCGGGTCCTGGTGCCTGAGCCCAGGGCCGGGCACCGCCACGCGTGAGAGGGGTCACGTCCCCACCGAGCTGCGCTCTTCGCTCCGTGTGAGCCTCAGCAGCGTCTGGGAGCGGGTTCAGGGCACACCGCAGCTCAGTGCTGGGATCTGCTCATGCCGACAGCCACGAGTCCTTGTTCCACACGCAGGCTGCTGCCAGTGCGGGCTGGGGGCTGGCTCGCTTCTGCCTGGCCCCGCAGGCCGGCTGGCCCAGCGGGCCCGAGGGATGCTCCTGCCAGGTCTGACACCGTGGCCAAGGGCTGTCCCCCTGCAGCCCAAACGCAGCCGCCGAGAAGGGCCCAGCCGGCCGATGGGATTTAGCCGGAGCCTCCCTGTGCTTGGATTATCCCGGTGCGTGCCCAGCCTTGCTGCTGGGAGCATGACCCCAGCCCGTGCTGCAAGCCCCACTCCTGTCCCGGTCCAGAGAGGCACCTGCTTTTCTGGCCAAACCAGGCTCCAGCAGCCAGGTCAGGAATGTGGGTGTGATGCTACGGGGCGATCTTCCCCTGCAGATCCTGCCTGCTCACAGCTCAGTCCTGCCCTGCCCGAGAGTGGAGTAGGAGGAGGAAGGCAGGGCTGGAGAGGTGCAGCTCTGCAGGGACATCCATCTCCTGTACTGCCCATCTCCACGCCAAAGGAACTCAACATGTGCAGCAAGGAGACAGGGGCATGTTAAGGGAGGTTTCACAGAGGCCAGAGATGTTTTCCCTAAGTCTGTGTTTGCCTGTGCTCAGGTCAGAGCCTTCCCAGCCCCACCGAGGTGCTGCTGCTTACTTTGGCCTCACTCAAGAGGCCTCAGCCCGGGGCAAAGCAGCCTCGAACAGTGCCCTGTTTGTGCTGAGGGAAGGGGCATTCATGGCCCTGCTGTCACAGCAGCAACAGGCAAAAGAGCTGTTGGTTGTTTTCACCCCAGAGCCTGCCACAGGAGACTCTCCAAACAGATCCCTCCTCATCCAGATACCTGCAGAGCACCAGGTGATGCCCACACTGCTGGTGTGCTATTGGGGGGCCTCAGGCTGAGCTACACACAGTGACATCTAAAAAAGTGCCACCTCCCAGCCCCATATCACTGCACTTGCTCAGCAGGGCAGAAGCAGCTGCTCACCCTGTGCAGGTACCCCATGCCAAGGGGCGATGCCAGCAGGCTTCAAGCCAGGATGGAGCTGGACTCAGTTTTAGCTGTCCTTCCTAAAAGCCCCCAGCCCCACACTTTGCCATGCACGTGCCTCCATGTGCACAAGGCAGTGCCCACAGGGACAGGGAGTGCTGCCAGCTCCTGCGATTGCTGGCATTGCCTTGGTGCCCAGAGTCTGAGAACTTGAGATTTTGAATGAAATGTCCTTCTCCCAAAGTCATGGAGTAAAGCTGAGGCTTGCAGAAGGAAAGCTGGGAGTGCCATTCCTGCTGCTCTGACAAGTGCCATGACCACCACAGAAGAGGAATGCCACCTCCCATGGGCATGTGCTGTGCTCTTGCTGTGGGTGGTGACAGCAGGTTTGCCACAACCTGGCCCAGGGCTCTGGTGCACATCTGTGATGCTTTGGGGACCAAGAAGACCAGGCTGGGCTGAAGCATGAGGCTGCTTCCACGTGGTCAGATCCATGTAGAAACCCCAGTGGAGTGAAGAGAATAGAGGTGAAGGGTACTTTGTGTGCCCTTTCAAATCTTCTCTGCTGTGGGCCAGCAAAGTGCCCTTTGGAGGCAGGAAGAGGTGGGAGGCTGGGGCTGGTCAGTGACTCACAGCGCTCCTGAGCCGCGCTGGGCAATGCCAGCAAAGCAGAACCCCTCTGGGAGATGCCAGCACAGCAGCTGGAGCCCCCAGGGGTGCCCACCCGGACAAAGGGACCTCTGTGATGCTGGCTCTGCACCCTTGGCCATGCCAGCCCAGCAACGAGGTCCACAGGGCTTGGAACCTGCCTGGTGCTTGGGAGACCCCAGGAGGGTCTGGGAGGAAGCAGCTGCCCCTGCTGTGCTGGCACTGTGTCCCAGGGAGGGGACAGCGTGTGACTGCCACGTGTGATGGCACCGCCCACGGTGCAAAGGGCAGCTCAGCCCTGCTCAGGTGGCCCAGACTTTGCCGCAGGGCAGGAACTCTCCTGCCTGCACAACTGTCCCTGTGGGACCTGCCACGGGACCTGCCACGTCACTGTCACCGTCACTGGCCGGCCCTGCTGCTCAGAGGGGACCTTGTGCCACAGAGTCATCCCTCAGCCCTCCTGGGAGCTCTCATAGGATAACCAATGGCTAAGGTCAAGAATACAAAGGTCCTTTGTGAGCATCGAAATTCCCACTTCGGGTTCCGTGCCACCAGACCTCACCTCACAGTCAGGTGTCCCCAAGTGCCACTGGCCTCTGGAGAGGCTGCAGGATGGCAAGGGCTTTGAGCCCCTCTGCTGAAATGGTTGGGTTGTTCTGGCACTACAAACTCTGGGTATGCTGAGGCTTGGCTCTGCCCTGCCCTTTGCCAAGGGACCCCACTGCAGATTTGTTTAGTGTCTCCTGGCTGTGAATGTTGGAATACACTGCTCAAGTTGTTTGGAAGGAATGCTGGAAAAGGTGACAGGCTGGGACTGAAATAGCTGGGATTGATGTGGCCCTCCACTGGAGATATTTGAATATCAAAGTATGGCAGGCACTGCACCCCCAGCACTGGCTCGGGGCTGCCTCCAGGTGTGTCTGATTGTCCTCAGGACTGGACCATCACTTGTGCTGCAGAAACAGCAGCATAAAATCACTGAACAGCACACTCTGCTCAGGGCCTGAACTGGCCTGAAGCTGCATGGATGAGGATGGATCCTGCACCTCTCCCTGTCCCTCAGACAAGGCCCTTCCCCTGCATCCCTGCCTGTCACCCCACAGGAATGACACGGCACAGCTACGGATCCTTGGGCCTCATTTCTCTGCCAAGCCATCCCCCAGCCTTCCCCTTTGACCCTGGAACCAAACTCTCCCTCCATAGGAATGTTTTTCAGGAAGGGGGGAGGTTGGCTCAGCTCCAGCTGCTGCATTTTTCCATGTCCAGAGATCGTCTCCTGCCTTAAAAGGCCCCATGACACAGACTGTGCCTGGTCTCCTGCAGTCACCTATTTAAGGATTGTTTGGATTCAGTCCCCAGCACGGACTGGGACACAGCAGCCCAGTGCCTTGCAGCTGGGCTGAGCCCTGAGGGGGGATACTGGGGCAGACAGGGCTGGCTGCCCTGGGAGCCCTGCAGGGCCTGGACATAGAGGACTCTGGTGCTGCTCCAGCTCTCCCAGGCATCTCCTTCCCTGTGTGCAGGTCAGATTTCCTGAGCTGAGGAGGAGAAACTCTCCTTTTTTTTTGCTGGAGAAACCCTGCTCAGAGCTGGGCAGAGCAGTCCAGGAAATTGGGATTGGGTGTGAGAAGCCCACACTGGACTGGCATCTGCCAGAGCAAGGTTTGGGATTTGCTGAGCCTGTTGCAGGGGGAGAAAGATGGGAAGGCTGAGGATGTGGGGCATGAGGGGTATGATGTGGAAAGACACATGCCTGCAGGGATGTGACCTCTGGAACACACAGCACGTGGAGGGGCTGTGAAACTGAGCTCCCTCACTGCTGGCATTCCCTGACGGTCAGCATGGATCCCTGCAGCCCTTTGGCAAAACACCCTCCCCACCACCCACTGAGCTCTGCAAAACAGGACAAGCCAGCCCAGCCCAGGGCCTGGCCAGCTCCAGGGCAGTGGGTCAGCAGAGCCTGTTTTGTAGGGGAACTCCATCAGGGTCAAGCTGTCACCTAGTAAAGATGGTTTTTTGGTTTTTTACTTTGCTTTAAAAAACAGAAAACCCTTAGGAAACTACAGCCAAAAATTACATCAGCAATGTGCTCTGCCAGTTGCAGGGTGCTCCAGGGTGGGATGAGTCCAAACTTCAGCTGCCCAGGTAAGCTCAGCTCAACCTTCAGCCGTGTGTGGCACATCTGTAATGCAGAGATGCAGGGAAGAAACCAGACCTTGGGGATAAGATAATAAAACCTACCCGTGGGTTGTCATGGAAGCTGGAAGGTGAAAACTGAGATTTGGGAACAAGAGGGGCCTTACAGTCCACATGGGTGTCTCTGAGACCTGTCAGAGTAGGCCTGGGGCTCCAAAACAAAGCTTTGCCAAGTGGTTTCTCACTCTGTCCCTCCTTGTTTAGCCCTAAATGTGTAGCATAGGGATGGGATGTGAACTGCTGACCCAGCTCTTCCACAGTTGGTGGAAAGGCATCAAGAGCTGCAGGTGGCAAAACACTGAAAAACTCAGCTCCCCAGAGGGTAAAAGCAATGTTCCCCCATGGGGGTGGTGGGTGGAGACACAGGGCAGCTCCCCAGCACCAACTGTGTCCTGCCCTGAGCCTCCTACAGCAGCCACTTCTCTCCCCTTGCGGCTCTGGGATACAGAGTGAGAAGTCTGAAGGACCAGAGTTTCCAACATGGTTTTTAGTGTCTGCCATAGAGAGATTTTTGTTCCATAACTGGAGAGGGGGATATTGGATGAAACTGTGTATGCAAACACTGTTGGTTTTTCTAGGAAGTCTGACTTCCTAAGGGGAAAAATTTAGTGTGCACAGGCCAAAATCACAGAATCACAGAATCACTGGGTTGGAAGAGACCTTCATGATCATCGAGTCCAACCCATGCCCCAACACCTCAACTAAACCCTGGCACCCAGTGCCACATCCAATCTTTTTAAACACATCCAGGGATGGTGACTCCACCACCCCCCCAGGCAGACCATTCCAGTACTTTATCACTCTTTCTGTAAAAAACTTTTTCCTAATATCCAGCCTCTATTTCCCTTGGCACAGCTTGGGACTGTGTCCTTTCATTCTATCAGTGCTGCCTGGAGATTGCAACTCCCTGTTTCAGCCTGCTGTGTGGTGAGAGGACCCTCCTCTGTGCTCCCCTTCCCATTTGCCTAGTAAAGAAGTAAAGAAGTTTTTGTTTAAACACAGCATGGCCTCAGTCTGAAAACACAGCGATTTCCCAGGAGATATTCACCCCAGGAGCCCTCCGTGCCCTCTTCCCTTGAGCATCTACCTGGAGCTGCCAGCAGGAGCCCAGGTGCTCGGTAGGAGCAGTGATGTTGGGGCTGAGGAGAGTTTAACGCGTGCAGGGCTCCCTGCAACACGAGCTCGTCCTGCCCCAAACCGCAGGGAGGGAGGGGGTGCCTGGCTGTGCTGCGGGACGTGCCTGTTCCCATGGAGCATGGGAGTCCCTGAGGAGTGACAGTCCTGCTGCCAGCCACCCCCCTGCCCCTCTCCCTATTTTTAAATATCTGGCAGGGAGGGGATGGAGCCGGGTGGGAATTTAGCTTAGTTTTAGGAAGGGAAGCGGCTGAGCCTGTGGTGTTCCCTGCGTGTGCCTGGTCAGCCCTTTGTGTCCCTCATCCCCGGCACTCGGATCCAGCGAGGTGCTGATGCTCCTGTGGGGGCTGTGCCACCCTGCCCTGCTCTGGCCCTGCTGCCCAGGGCTCTGACCACCCCTGCAGGGGGTCTCAGGGTTGGATTTGTGCTGAGAAAGCCACGGATGTTCTGCCCTGCTGGACCAGGCGCCTGTGACATCCCCGCTGTGGCCCTGATTTGCACAGGGCCGTAGAGGAAACCAGCCCCGGGCTGCACCGGGTGCTTTCCCAGCGCTTCCTCTCCCCCCAGGGACAGCGTGAAGGGGGAAGGGGAAGCTTCAGCCCACGCTGTCCTCCCAGAAATAAAGGCTAAAAAACCCTTTACCCTTTCATCGTGAAGTTTTGCCGTTTTTCAGTTTCTGCAGTGAGTTTTGATTCTTTTCCCAGGGGGGCTCAGGCAGCAGCTGTTGGGAAGCACCAGGGGCACCAAGGCACCCACCATGGTTCACCCACTGCAAGCCCCCGGTCCCACACATTTCATCATGAGAGCAAGAATTAATTTGTATTCTCTGTGTCTCAGCTGTCAGCAGCCTTTGGACTTTCCCCATTCCATCAGCCCCATCAGATGGCAAGAGAAGCTCCCCAGGGGCTGACCACGTTTGTCTTCTCCAGCACCAGGGCTCTGCGCTGGTGTCACAGCATTGCCAAGGTGCTGCTGAAGTTGTGCCTGGAACATTTGCCAGCCAGGCTAGGATAAGGTGGATCCCTTCCCCAGGAAGCTGTTTTCCACCCATTCCCAAGCACTGGCTGTAGGAAAGAGTGTTTGCTGTCACGCAGAGGCTCTGTGGTTCTGCAGCAGGGCCAGGGGATGCTGCAGCTTCCTGCTGTACCCTGCCTGGGCATCTCCACTGGAGCAAGCATTTTATCTCTTGTTTCTAGGCAAAGTTAAAATTTAGCCACATGAAATGAGAAATCGAAATACAGATGTTTTCCAAAGTGACATTCCCACCGCAATTTATTTTCTTCATCTTACAGAAAGTTTTGACTTCCAGGTTTTGAGCCCCTAAAGAGGGGACTCAGAGCCAGGTGGAGGAGACCTGGGCCTGGCTGTGCCCTGCAGGAGCTGCCCAAGGGGCTGTCACAGCTGGCTCCATCCTGCTTTTGGGAGCCGTGGCGCTGTGCCACCCGTGCCAGAATCCAGGGCTCTTTCAGGCTGCTGGCCGGAGATCTGAGCAGTGCCTCTCCTGCACCACCAGGTCACACAGCCCCAGCCAGGTGTCACCGTGTCCCTGCGCGCCGAGAGCCGCCCGGCGCCAGCCCACGTTAATTAACCCTAACCACGTTAATTACCCTACACAGGCTCCATGCACAGAGCGCTCAGGTGACCCCGCCTGCAGGAATGTGCCGTTGGATCAGCCGGTCACTGTGACCACGCATCTCCCGGGATTTGAAGGAGTTTGGGAGTGGGAATCAGAGCCCGTGCAGGGGGATGTCCACATTTGGGACCACGGAGGCACAGCCCATGTGTCACAGGCAGTTTGCTGAGTGATGAAAGAGCAATTACCTGCTCAGCTGGAGGTGGAGCTGCTCCTCTTTGATTTTTCCACGGAAAGTTATTCCAACCTTTATTTTTTGCACAGCTTTCCTTTCGGTGCGAATCGCAGAAGATATAAAAGAATTGAGGGTTCTTTTTACAAGTTTTGGGCTGGTTTGCTGGATTCTCTCCTGCAAGTGGTTAATGGTTCATCTGAAGTCAGAGGAAGGTCTCTGAAGCAATCTTGCAATTTACAGCTTTTCCTTTACCAAGTAAGAAACAGTCAGGAAATTAAACAGGAAATTGTGTCTGGAAGGAACAAAAGTTGTGTTGTCAGAACCTGCTTATGAAAGATTTACTTTATTTTAACCAGTAAGGAGCCAAGATCAATAGTCAGAAGAGGAAGGACTTTGTGTGAATTAAATCACACATGAAAAAAAAAAAAAGGCAAAACTTGGGAAAACAAGAAGCCTTTGTAAAGAGCAGATAGGGATGAATGGGAGAGAAGGCTTTGCCACTGCAGCAAACAAACGCTGCAAAGTGCTGAAAGGCAAAGGCCCAGCGTGTACCCCAGGATCAGGTGTCTCTCCAGAAGTCAGGCCCAAAATGCCCAAATCTCTGGGGATACTCTACAGCCAGGTGTGGTGGAGTGCAATGGACAAGCATTGCCCCATCACCGTGCTGGTAACACAGCACCACCTTCTCTTTCCTGCTGCTTAGACAGTGTCCCTCGGGTGGCCTCCTCCAGCTTTCCCTACCTGGGGTGCCAAGCACCACATCCCAGGTTTTATTCCTGGGCAGCAGAGTGATGTTCCCTGCCCAGGGGATGCAGGATGAGCTCAAATTCAGCCCCAGGGCTTCACGGGAACAACACCAGTTTGCCTTGTCCTGGGGCTTTCCATGAGAAATTTGGCCTAGAGCAAGCAAAAAAACCCCTGCTACAAACGTGCAGCACTTTTTGAGAATCCCATACAAATAGTTGCTCCCTGGTAAACCCAGGGGCCATTGGGTTTTGGGTTAATTAGGGGTTCTAGTTGGGAGATTGGGTAATCTGTCATTTTTTGACTCTTATATTGCTCATCAGGGGTTGAGAAACAAGCTTAGCAAGCACTGGTATGTGGGTATGGCAGAGGTGGGGACATAAGACCCTGTCTGGCTGATCCAGGCTCTTTTAGGAGATGCTCATACCTGGTGGGGACTGACTCAGAGGGGCTTTCTCTCCAGAATCCCAGCACTGTAAAGCTTCCCCTGAAATGATGTGTCATTTGGCTGTGTTTGGTGTAAGCTGTGCTTGCTCCCCAGCTGCTAACGGGATCAGAGTGTGTGGGAGCTGTGCCAGGAGGGAGCAGCCCCATGGGCTGAGCCAGTGTGGCTTCAGAGCCTTCTCCACTCCTCAGGGAGGCTGCAGGAATTCCTGTCCCGGGAGCACAGCAGAGGCTGACAAGGACCCCGTGGCAGCGCTGGGGCCGAGCTCTGGCTGGCAGTACTCAGCAATGGGTTAATGAATATTTACCAGGTCTCCCAGCACAGCCACATCAGCAGTTGTTTGAATTTCCAGTGCTTCACGGATGGATGCTCTGATCGTGGCCATCCCCAACACGTACTTTGGTACTTTGTGTTGCTGGGATGGGCAAATGCCCCGAGGCTCCCCCGGGGGAGAGGCGCTGCCGGGCCGGGTTCCATCAGCAGGCCCAAAATGCCCAAATCTCTACGGCGTGCCAGGTGTAACAAAGACACGAAGTTACAGGGTGAAAAATCCCAAACACGTTCCAGAGGTTTGCACTGCTGGCTGGCTCCAGTCGTGCCATCCCTGTAAGGGCCGGGTCATGAGGCTGGAGCTGCTCCGGGAAAAACAGCAGCTGTGCCCTGCTGCTGCCGGGCTTGCCGTGATTCACCCGCTCCCTGCGGGCTGAGCTGTCCTTCCTCGTTCAGAGTCCTGACATGTGCACGTTTCCAGCGTGGCATTCTCCTGACTCACCCACCTGCTCGCCCCGCGCTTCCCGTCACCGGGATCCCGATCCCGAGGGTGTTTTTGGCAGGAGCCCCAAGCAGGGTTTCCCTGCCTCAGTGTGAAGACCAGCGCTGCAGACGGGCAGGTTTGGGCCGGGTTATCCACAAAACGCTTCGTGTTCTGGTAGCAACTGGTGTGTTCTACCGGTGCAGTGCCAGAGGAGGCTCCTCTCTTCTGTCCCTGATGTTACCTGGTCTGTATTCCCCGAGCGCCTCCCAGGAGCATTCCCTGCTCGGCCCCCGCTCCCACGATGGATATAAATGTGCCCTGACACATCTCGGGCGTGCCCACGAGCACGGGGTGAAGCCGTGCCCCGATGCCCCTCACGGACCCCTCAGGGCGCCCGCAAAATGGCGGCCGGAGTCCCGCTCTTCAGCCCCGTCCGCCTGGAACTACAACTCCCGGCAGCCCCCACGGGGCTTTCCCTCTGAGCCTCAGCGCTCGGCAGCCTTCAGAGAAGCCTGATCAAAATAATAATAATAAAAAAATTAAGAGATGGCCTTTGGGAGAGCCGGTGCTTGAAATGTTAGTGGAAACGGAGGTAGCGACGCTCCTCAGGCGCCTCGTGGCCGGTGGTTTGGCCGCCAGCCATCGCTTATCACTATGGCGATTTCCCTTTAACGGCTTGTTTGCCGCGGACACCTCACAGAGCGGGGGCCTTGGAGGGGCGGGGAGAGGCGAGCCCGCTGCCCAATCGGCGGGGCCGGGAGGCGGGGCCGTCCCGCGGTGCTCTCAGGCCATTGGCTGGCGGCTCGGAGCGGGTGACGCGCATCCTTCCAGCTCAGCGCGTGAGGCGGTGAAAGGGGCGGGGCTGGGGGGGCCCGGCCCGGCGGGCAGTAACGGCCGCGCGCGCGCGCGGGGAGGGGCCGTGCGCAACAACGGCCGATCCCCCTGAGCGCCTCCCGCCGCGCGTCC
>VWYP01002597.1:573837-663156 GCA_013400435.1 Pycnonotus jocosus | reverse complement strand
CCAGCCAGACGGGGGAGACGATGAGGGAGCCGCCCCGCCGGCCCCTGGCGCTGGGCTCCTGCCTGCTGCTCTGTGCTTTGCTTTGGTGAGTGCCGGCCTCTCAGCCCCGCCGCCGGGCACCCCGGGCCGCGCCCGCTGCCGCGGTGGGGAGCGCTCGCTGGGCGGGATGCGGAGAGCCGGGGGTTGGGAGGTGGGGATGGGGCGCTGGGCAGTCACAGAATTAGCAGGCTTGGAAGGGAGCTGTGGGGATGATCCAGTGCAGCCCCCAGCCCAGGCAGGGTGACCCGGGGCAGGTGGCACAGGAACGCGTCCCGGTGGGTTTTGGACGCTTCCAGCGAGAGAAGCGCCCCGGCCTCCCTGGGCAGCCTCGGAAGGTGAGGCGCTTCCTTTCGGGCAGCCCGGGGTGTGTTCCCGTGCGGAGTTCCCCTGGGGAAGGTGACAGCTTTCGGGAGGGCGATTCTCGCTGCCGGGAGCGGCAGCAGTCACCCGGCGTTTCAGGTGAGGGCTGAAGCCACACACCGAGGTTCAAAGTTAGGCGAGTGTTGTTGTCTCTGCGCTTTTAGCGGAGGTATCCTTGCATTTGCGGTTTTAGGCTCAGCTCTTGCACTGTCCTCTGAAAGATCACGGTGGATTATTCTTGAAACCCTTTTTGTGAGTCTGTCAGGAGTAGTGTTAAGTTAAATCAAATGAACCCTTTTATTTTTGTATTGATTATGCCTTTGACAGTATTTTTTATAGCGATTACCTCAACTGTACTTTGTTCCAGCATCCCCTGTTTACCTTATATTCAAACTTCCTTTAAGAGATGACATTTACCAGAACACAAATATTAGTAGAATGTATTTCTGTATGGGAACTTCCAACCTTCTTAAACTTTGGCCCTCTTTGAACTTGGTGAGTCACTGTTTGAGAACTGATAGCCAGCTTGAACAGCAAACTGCAAATATTGCAAATGAAATGGCCACACTCTCATGTATTACTACAGTACAGTTCCTGTAGATTGTCTAGATAATCTGCTTAAAAAAAGAAATTGTCCTGAAGTTCTGTCTTGTCTCACAGTTGGGTGAAGAGTGGGAGCCCAGGCATCTCTGTTTTACACAATCAGTTGCAAATCTGGTGCTGATGCTTGTGTTATTCTGTTTGGACAGTCCTGAAGCAGCTTTGGTTCATGTCATCACATTTTTGGAGTTTGGAGACAAAAAGCTGATCTAGAAAGTGCTTGAAAACTCAGTTGCTGTGTTTACATTTAGAAAAATTTAAAACAAAAAACCCCCAAACCAACTCCTGGCCATGTGGGTTTGATCAGGTGAGCTGTGAGCCTCATGAACTGTCTCTCCAGACAGCTTTGCTTTTACTCCCTGGATACAGAAGTTTGTTCTGGCAGCAGGTTTTGGTTGTATAGCTAGGATTCCTATTAGGAAAACAGTTTTTGTTTCTTGGTCAGAGTGCCTTGAGGGCTGATAATCTGTTCCTGCCTCCAGGTAATTTGTTAGTGGAAGGGGTTTTTAGCTTAATGATCACTAAGTGGTCAGGTTGATTTTTTTTTTTGTTTCTGTGTTCTTAGTCTGCTGTTTTACCAGGACTTGATTTTGTGAAAGCATTCAGGTTGTTTTGATTTTTTTGCAGGATAATTTCATATTAATGAAGGAATACCGTGTTCAGCTATCTTGTTGGAATAATGTATTTGTTCTGTAAATCTCTGACAACTGGTGTGGTTAGGAGGAAAATGGAGCTGCTCTTTTTCTTACTCTTCAAAAGAGGTTGCTCTTTCAAGCAGTGTCTTAACTGATCTCAGAGATTGCATTGGAGTATCCCAAACCTTTTGGAGTTTAAAAAAAGAAAGGCTCACGTTGTATGTTCACCCTGCTCACTGGCTGCTTTTGGATAGGAACCAGTGGATTTATTTAAATGTTGAGGGATGCAACTCCAGTTTCCTAGTCTGCTGTGCAAATATGAATTCACATTTGAATCCTGTCTGGAGGATGGCCTTGGGACCTGGTTTAATTTCAGCAGTCATGTCAGAGTTGTAATTAGGAAGTCTTGAAGTCTGTTGGTTCATGCATTGTTGGTGGACTGTAGAAGTTGGTAAGTTGTGATTTATTTAGCTTTTTACTATACAAAAAAATCAGCACCTTTGTTCACTTGAGCAGTTAAGAAACTTCAAATAGCAGATGGAAGGATTTGTGTTATAAATGTTGGCTTTTTAAATGTAGTTGTTTTGAGATGTAATTTTCAAAGGGCTTCGTGCTGGTAGGAGAGAAATTTTTCCTTACCCGTGAAACTGGTAACAGATGATCGAATGGAACCCCAAAAGTCAGGGGAAAACCCATGAGGCAAAATAACTGCTGAAAGAACACTTGGGGCTGTTGAGACTTCTTGGCCTTTTTTTTTTTTAAACCTGTGCTTTGTTTTCTTTCTGAGCATCTGTTGCTTCTTTCTTTGAAACCAAGCTTAAAATAGGAATTTTTAAAGTCTCTCATCATGCATTTTCAAATTCACCTAAGAAAGTTGGTTCAGTGGGGAAGTACTGATTAGTAAAAATCAAGTTGGGGGGAAAAATAATTGATTTGACACTCGAATTGGGAACTGTCATCCTGGGCATTAAAAATGTGACTGTTTTAGGGGGTGCATAAAAATGCAGAAGCTCAAGGGATTTGTTAGCCAGTGCCTTTTCAATAAAGAGAGTCTTTGGGTCAGTTATCAGTCCTTGAGGCTTTCTGAGGTTGGACCAGCCTCAGCTCTGACAGACCTGAGCCAAGGAGATTTTTCCAGCTTTCCAAAGAGCGGGATGGCTGCGTGGCTGCAGGGAAATACTTCAGATGGAGGTATGGCTCAGGAATGTAGTGCTCCAAAAATAATAGGCATCTGTGCAGTTTGGAGCTTCCACTGTGCGTGACAAATGACTGCTGTTGTCCTCAATTCAGAGATCTTCTTAATGCTCCAGTTAATCCCTTTGTGTGGAGGATCATAATATAAAAAATACGTTTAAAACTTGCAGTGCTTTGTAGTTTGCCAAAATCCAGAGCTGAGTAAGTGGAGTAGGTTTAGAAGCTTGTAGGATACCAGGACTATCTAAAGTGAGACCAGCTGTGACAGCTGTTTGAAGAGCAACCTGTGTAAATTATTCTGACATCAGCTTTTGCCTGCCATAAGCTGCAGTTCCAAAGTGTTAATTGGGAGTTGAATAAAGAAATCATGCATCCAGTAATTTGTCCTTCTATCCCAGAAAGTTCATTGCCATATCCTGACCTACTTAGCTTTTATTAACTCTGCTACTTGGGTTTACAGCTGTGAGTGAAAGGAGGATGGGGGTCAGTGCATGTACACGTCAGGATCCTTCCTTCAGTTGTTACTCCATGAGTATCCTGCATCAGGAAATGCCTCGTGTCAGTGGTTTACAGCAAGATGTGCTGATTTTGATGGCCAACCCCTGGCCGAGGAGCTCTGATTGAAATCCACCATGAGAGTGCCCTGAAAGTTTTTAAAGGTTGGATTGGGTCAGTGGCACAGCCAGGAATGAAGCCTGGGTTACCAAGTACAGTGGGAAGGAATACTGTTTTTTATTCACACCTGTTCATGTGGATTTTAATGAGAGAAGGTGTTTCTAGTTTGGGTTTGCATTTTCAGTGCTGTCTTTTTGAAGGTGTGCTTGTTGGAAGCTGTAACACATGAGGAGCTCTGAAAAACCCAGTGCTGAGCTGGCACTGTGATAACAGCACCGGGTTCATTGTGTGCTGCTGCTGCACAGGTGAGAGCTATGCAAACCACATTAGGGATCACACCAGTGCAGCTTTTGCTGATTGAACGTTTATTTGCCTCATTATTAACTTGTGGCTCAAACCTAGAGCTGGCATCTGTTAATAGCAGAAAGGTTGGGAGTGGTGAGAGATTTGTGTTCCCATGTGCCTCTCACCGTTGAAATCTTCTTTTCAGCACAGTGCCATCATGATCTGGATAGGACTACAGGAGTAACTTGACTATAGTGGGGCTCAGAATTTCATCTGCTGATTCTCCTCTTTTGTACTTAAATCTCTTCAGAAAGCTGATACTAAAATAAACACTGTGCCTGTGCATTTTATATCAGGATGAAATGAAATTATTTGAGCACTGATAGAATCAGAACTGTTGTTCCAGGCATCTGATTTAAGAGTGGAAAGTATGTTCCTAGGTATGGAGGATCTTGTTTAGAAGTGTCTTTGTTCTGTGGTTAGGGTTGGGATAAAAGCTGCACTGGAACCCTTGGACTTCTAAAAATGAAAATCGAATCTGCCCAGCTTACAGCCTGCTCAAGTTGAAGGTGGTACATGCAAGCAAGGGTGTCTTATGCAAAACAAGTGCTTGGCTCAATCAATTATTGAATATTTTACCTTCTAAAATTATTTGAAAATCACTGAACTGCTTTCATGCAGTATCTTCTAAAAGATTTGTCCTAGAAACTTCAAGTTAGTTTGTTTGTTATGCAGATGGTGTACTGAAGCGGCCTCTATCCCCATCACGAGGTTGCTGTGTTGGTGTAGAAGACCTTGCCTGTTGCAGTGAAATGTGCCTTCCTTGAGTACATTTCCCTTAACTTGAACTCTTTCTGAAAAGTCTTTCTCTAACCTACTATTAGTTTTTTTTTTCACTTTGATGTTCTTACTTGGAGTCTTGTACAGAGTTTTTTGTACAGTCTTGTACAGTTTTTTTCTTGTCTTCAGTTGTCATTATTAATCCAGCTTTTGGTAAATTCTGTGCCTCTTTCAAGGGGAGGACATGTCTTTCAAAGCTCACTCTGGAGGTGCTACAGCCCTCTGCCTAGAGATGGTGTGCATGAAAAGTTTTATCCAAGAACAGGTTAACCTAGAACTGTAAATCTAAAAACTTTCTTGTCATTCTTGGTGGAAGTACTGAGCTGGTATAACAGACAGACTCATTCCAAAGCTTTGGAGAGTGAAAATATTGATGAGAATGACAAACTGGATTGGAATATCAGTAAAAGGTTCCAACAGTTCAAAAATTAGCTCACGTGCACAAAGGAATGGCAATGACTTGGCTTGGCTGGGTTTTGAAATGGCAATCAAGATAATGCTGAAATCCCTTACAGATAAGAACCCTATTAAAAATCCATTTTACATGTCTGGGAGTCAGGTGATAGTAGCTTTACAATGATCTAGGCTGAAATTCATGTTGCTGAACTTACAATAACATCCTCCTCCTTGGCACTCTGCTGAGCTGTGTTGCACTGAGGGTGGATTTTCAGCATGAGGAGTTGGTGCAGAGCAGCTGCTGCTTCTGAGGCTGCTCTTTGCTGTGCCTGTGTGGACAATCTTATGAATTTAAACAATGAGGGAAGTCTTGATGTTACTACAGACTCTGAAAGCCTTTAAGTTTGCTCACAGTGCGTGGCTGTTCTGTTTTCCTGTAGTCTTTTTGTTTGGTATCAGGTTTTATGGTGTTTTTTTATTTTTTTTCCTGTGTGCTCTTCCCCAAGCTCTTGCATCAGAGAAAATAACTAGAGTTTGAGAATGCAGGGAGCTTCTCCTAAGCTGCAATCTTCCTTCAGTATTGCAAAGTCTGTTTCCAAGGAACATCAGGAACTGCCTGTTCCTTGGGGTGCTTCCAGAGGGACACCTTTTGAGGATTGTGGCTTCTGCCCTGCTTTAAGTGCCTGAAATAGGGCACCTGGATACTCCTTTCAGGAGAGAAGAGGTTTGTGTTTGTTTCAGTGTTACACTGGAAGCTGCATTTAATGTAGGTTGTTGTCTGTTAGGGGCAGAGTCCTGTGAAGGTGCTGTTATCTCAGCAGCCTTTTCCAGCAGAGAATGGGGGTAACCTGGGAGCACTGCAGGCAAGGAATGAAGTTGGTTTCTGTTGTTTAACTTGGGACAGCAGTGGACAGTCATGAGCAAGTAGAGTGTTCTCCCTGTGTCTTCTTGTGAGCATACCTTGGCTCAGAGCTGACTTTCTTCTCCCCCTCAGGACTTACTGGAATGTATCCACAATCTCCAGATCAGAGCAGAGGGTGCAGATTGCTGTGTGGCTGGAGGGGGGATGCAGTCAGCTCAATCTGATAAAGTGTCTGGTGCTCCTGGAGCCTCCTTTTGCAAGCTTTGCATGCTAATGGCGTTTCAAATGCTGAAAGCCCTATTTTAAACCAACGGTTGGAATCTCATTGTATGCAGCTATGAAATTCAGTATTGTCAGAAGTATCTTTGTGTTTGGCTCCTCTGCATAAGTGAAATAACTGTTTGGGGAGCACATTCTTTGCAAAGTGTGGGCAAGCTATTAAAAACCTAATTGCAAAATACCATAGATTTGAAAAAAAAAAAGCTCCAATTTCAGATGTTTTGGGTTTGATTTTTTTAAAGCATGTGAATCAAGTTAGTGGTAGGAAATGAGGTGATACCAGTGCCTTGCTTAGTCTAGATCTGTAGTTTTAGTTTTCAGCTTTTTTTCTCCCTTAAAGGTTCATCATAACTTTCAAAGTTATCTTAGTAATGCATGCTACTCTTCTGTGGTAATAAATAGCTTCCAAATGATGGTTGTTTTTTGCTTTGTCTTGTTTGGGGTTTTTTTTCTTGTATTGAAGAAGATTAATGGTTCTTCTTTGCATTTATCCAAATGTATTTCCACTTCAAATGCAGAAATGAGTGTTGTGTCTGGGGAGGTTGTGCTGCAGCAGTTCAGTGCCTTGCAAGCGGCTTTCCTCCTGTGACTGGTTGAAATAATGTCCTGGTCTTAATTTTCTGTGACATTTACTTTGTTCTGCAGGCCCTTTTAAATACAAGTCCCCCTGGCTGAACTGCTGGGAGGGAAAGATTGATCCCATGAAGTTGCTGGGGAGAGAAGGAGCATTCCCTGCCCTGGCTGTTTTTCCTGTGTTGCCAGTGGTTGCGAGGCAGTTGCTGCTGACTGGAGAGTTTGGTGGTGGATCTGCTGAGCTCCTCATTCCTGCAGAGCCCTTTTTCTCTGTCAGCTAGCTGGTGAAAGCAGTCACAGACCTGTAGGACTTGTTCACAGCAAAAGGTATTTTGCTGCCTTCCTTGCCCTTTCACAGCTTTTGTCGTTTTAAGGTCACAATTTAAAGTCAATTACTCTGTAATGAAGGTGATCTTCGTCAGACAGGTGCCTCTTCCCCACTCACAGGCCTGCTCTGCTGGCTCTACCCTGGCCCAAACCCCTCTGAAATGATCTGTGAATGTTTGGAGTAGGGAATTGTCACATGGCAGGGACAGTGACATCTTCATTCTCCCTCTTAGCTGTTGGGCACTGGCACAGCCGCAGCTGTTGGTAACACAACCCCCTGAGATCTGTCAGTGCTTACCCTGGAGGGAGGCTGTTCCCTGCGCCTGCAGGAGGGCTTGCAATTGGTGCACTGGTGATAAATTCCTGCTATTTTCCCTTTGCTTCAAATTCCTCTGTCTTGCAGGTGTCAGATATAAACTGTTCTGAACCACTTCATTCTCTAGTGTCCAAAAATAGGTCTTGTTTTGGGAGAATTTATGATCATTTTGAGGGCAGATGTGTTTGAACTGAGGCTGTGTGCCAGTGCTGTATGAAGTCTTTTGGAAAGGAAAGCCTAAGCTGTTTCTGTTTGTGGAAAAACTCCTCTTACCTTCATATTTTCGATTTTTTTTTTAAGCTGTAAATTGTATGATTAATTCTTCCTACCAGTTGTTATCAACTTGATTTTTATGCCTGTCAGAACAGTTATCCATAGCTTCACTATCTCTGGTAGTTTTCTTCTGCCTTCTTCACAATTACTTGAAGAGTTTCAGCCAAATCAGAAGTGGATGGTCTTTCACATGAAACCTACACTGCAATTTCAAAACCACCTGCGCTTTTGAATTTCAGTGCGTTCCTTTTCAAAAGCAGAACATTCATCAGCAGACCATGGCCAATTTGTGTAGCAATGAGTGTAGTGAAGCATCCAGAGAGGGGTGAGCAGCATTTCTGCTTCAGTGGGCAACCACAGTATGAGCCTGCCCTGAGAAAGTAAAGACTCCCCCACCCACCCCTGCTGCTTTGTCTGAGCTTGTAGCCTTGGCTTTTGGGTTTGTGCACATTAAGCTGGAAAGTTCGTGGTGTGTTAGAGAAAATAGCTTTTAAACTGCATTAATGATAGGACAAAGAGTCATGCTTAAGTTCCTTTGTTCTTGATGAGATTTAATAGCAGGTGGTGTTTTGAGTCATGCTTACAAAAATGGAACTATTGAAGACTTCTGTATCCATGTAAGTCACCAGCTGTGGGTTATGTGTTTGGAACAATCTCTTCAAATGAAGATCCACCTCATACCTGAGACAGTGTCTCTAGTGACTGATCTCATTTGGGCATCAGGTCTGCTCGGTTATGAGTCAGCATTAAAATCCCACTCCTGGGTCACAAGAAAGGGAAAGATAGATTAGGATGTGCAGAACTTGATATACTTCCACTGGGTGTACACTGAAGTCAATTAAATTCAAGGGAAATTTTGCTGTCTGTAAATTAACACTTGGATTCTCATTTTTTAATGGTTAACAGAGGTGCTGTGCCATTTGGGAATTTATTTTTAATATGGATTTTATACTTTCAGCTAAAGAAGCCCGTTGAATTAATATGCAAAATACTAAAAATCAGAAGAAAAACACTACTGCTGGTGATCTAGATAAGGTTATTAATTTGACTTCTCCCAGTCTGGCTGTGGTCTCAATTGGGTTTCTGAGTGCTCCATCAGAGTTTGCTGGCAGTAGTTGAGTGATAGATCCTGTGAGCTGCATGCTCTGCTGCAGGAGGGATCAGGTTTTCCTGTGGGTGCATGCACACACACAAAATGAGTTCTCAGTCCCCTCCCTAGCTTGGAGGGCTTTTGGGAGACTTGAGGCATCATGTTGGAGTTGGGGAGTAGACCAAGAAGAATTTCGGAAAATAAATAAATAAGACATTGGACACAGATCATGTCAGAGTAGCTTAAATCTGAGCTGCCAAACTGCATTCTTCTAAAAGCTGTGTTTGTGACCTGATAAAGCCGGATTTCTTACATGGAATCTCTCAATAGATTAAGGCAAGAAATATATGCCTTCTGTGCTTTTTGTGCTAAAGCAGTTATTCATGCATTTGTGAGGATAGACCTTGTGTTTTAAAATGCTGATTCACAGCCATTGAAATATTTCCTTTTTTTTGCACCCAGGGAGTGCCTGCTGTTCTGTGCAGCTCACCCGAGGTGGCCCCCAGAAGGAAACAAATGTGTGTGCCTGTGTAATGAAGGGGTGGGATGATGCTCTATAATTGATGTTTCTGGTGAATTTTTATGAAGAACAGGGAGTCTTCATATCTCTAAGGAGAGACCAGAGGTACTGGAGTTAAGAGCATGAGAATTTCCCCATAAAATGATTGAAACCCCTTTTCAGAAATGTAATGACTCAAAGTATTTGCATAACTATTTTTTCCAAGTGAGAGCTAGGTAGTAAGGCCATAGAAGCCTGGTAACGTGTCATTCATGCTCTGAAATGAGCATCCTGTGTGTAGGGTAGGACAGAGGTTTGATGGAAAACTCAATACAAGCAGGTAACTACATGGTGGGATGGGAATTTAAGATGTGTGAGAAGCTTCTGCCTAATTCTCAACTGAGATGTGAGACTTTGTACCTGCTACAATATGTAGTTATTACTGTTTTCATACCTTATGTTCAGTTCTTTGCTTTCCAATAACTGCAGCTGCTTCTGCCTGACTTGAAGGCTTTCATTTAGTACAGACGAAAGGTTCTACCTCAAAGAGGAGAGAAGTTACTGAAGTGCTTTGGGGCTGACACAGAGGTGGAGCACTGTGTTTGCTCCTCTCCATAATATGTCAGATCCCACAAGTTCCTTGTGCAGTCTCTTCTGTGGAGAGAGACACAGAATGCAGAGATATATATACATTATATATATGCATGAAACTTAAATTTCAGTATTTGTCTGTGGCCTGTTGTTTCATGGGTTCCTTCTTAGTGGAGGAGTCTACACTGCATGGACTTCCAATAAAGTTGATATTCAAGTTTTGAAGAAAGCTGGTAATTCACATTCCAAGCAGTAGTGATCCCAGTTGTGTAAGTGAATAATGACCTAGTAATAATCTCACTGTTATGATTAATGTTAAGGGTGTTTTATTTCTCAAAAGGTTGCTGCATCCAGATTTTTCTGTGCTGTAGGCCTGTCTCTCCTCTGAGGAGAAGGTGGTTCTTTTTTGGGGGGTGCAGGGTGATGTTTTTGTGTTTTCACAGGAGGTCATTCTGATCACCTGGTTGTTATGTGAACAGTATTTCCTGAATGGAAAATGTTTATGTTTAAAGTGGTGGATAACTGGTGTTCCAGCATTGTTGAAGACTCCATAAAAGCTGAGTTTGCTTCATGTTCTGCTGGACTTGGTTGAAATCAGCATGAAAACCTTTGGGCTCCAAGCCTGGTGGTTCACTGTGCAGATGCTCCCTAGGATGTAAGAGGGCCATGTATGACAAGAAAAAAAAGATGCTGGTCAAGTGTTTGTAGAGGCAATGGCTGCTTTTCTGCAGAAATAAATCCATTTCTACTGACAACTAAAGCTGTTGAAAAAAAAGTACAAAACAAATCTCATGGGAGGTTTTGCATGGGGCTTTTTTAAAATGTACTTATTTTCTCTGATTTTCTTAAATGTGCTTGGTGATGTTGACCATACAAAACCTTCTCAGGTAGGCTCTGTACAGGGGATTAGGGAGATTTCATTTTTTTACTCTGTGACTTAAGTTTTTGCTTAGTAATAATGATTGCTAAAAATAACCCAATGCTTTTTGACAAAGGGTGTTGATTCAAATTGTTCCTAACTTGCAGTAACTTAGCTAATTTGTGTCAGCTTTCACTTTGTGATGTGGTGGCACTCCAGGATCTGGTTTGGTGATACTTTTTTTCTTTTGGAAGTGGTAAATTTGTGGTGTTTTCTGTTGCTAACTTCTTCTAGTGAAACCTCAAATGGATTTTATGAATGAGTATCCATGAACTGTGCATTTTTTAGATGCTTCATGAGAACAGCTGAAGAAGATTGAGGGAGACAATGCTGAGTGAATTCTAAAATTTCATTTTAAGTAAAGCCTTTTTACCTTTTTTTTTTTTAATAGGCTTCCTGTTTGGAATGTCTTTTGTAAAGACAGTCTCTCATCGGCAGTGCAATATGCTTCAGGTGATGCTTGTGCCCTGGCCAGTGAGGATGAAAATGTCCAGGAAAAGGTATGCTGGATACACCATGTTAATTACTCAGTCTGACTAAATATGAAGTTGTGAAATAAGATTCTTTGTAGGGTCTTCTTGGCCAGAATGTTTAATGTACTCAGTTGTTCTTTCAGCTGTGATATCTTCCCTAGTTTTTATTTTCCTTTACTTCATTTGTTGCAGTTATGCAGCAATTCAGGTAGATAGTTTGGGGCAAGAGAAGGAATAAAGAGTAAAGCTACTGGTGGCTTGGTTTGTTTTGGTGGTTTGTTTTTGGTTTTGGGGGGTTTTTTTGGTGGTTTTTTTTTTTTTTTTCGTTTTAAATTTGGGGGCCAGATGTTAGAAGTGGGCATCAGGGGAAGTGTGTGGATCTGTAGTGCCACAGTAGGAGGTGATGGGCTGGGTAAGTCTAGGCCACATTATACCAGTTCCATCTGTGTTGTATTAACAAAGATCTGTACACTTTTTTATCCTAAAGAGAAGAGTTAAGATGAATTGGTTTAAGTCAGTAATGATAACTTTGTATTCCTTCTGTTCAGTAAAAATTGAGAAGGCT
Source organism: Pycnonotus jocosus (assembly GCA_013400435.1). NCBI lineage: Eukaryota > Metazoa > Chordata > Aves > Passeriformes > Pycnonotidae > Pycnonotus > Pycnonotus jocosus. The sequence continues at coordinate 651,425 of VWYP01002597.1, read as the reverse complement.
AAAATGTGTTTCTGAAAGGTATAATAAATAAGCTGTGGTCCATTTCAGTTTTACTTTACTCAGCACTTTAGGTTAATTGTAATTGTCCCACCCTGATTAACTCATGACAAGTTTCTGCATCTTGCATTGCATAGTAAATTCTCAAGCTATTGAGTCAGAAAGTCATGGTAATGTCATTTATTTATTTACTTACCCAGGTACAGAATCACTCCTATTCTAAACGTGGATAATATTGATATCAATTGATAGTTGGTTTTCCTATTTGTTCCAGCAATCTGCAGTAGTGTTAATCACAGTCCTCATTCCAAAAAAGCTTTTATATGCCACAATAAACTTGGAAAATGTGTGCTGAGCATTCTAGCTGACTCAAGTGGAGAGCTGCCTGACCATAAAAAAATCCATTTAAATACTGTAGGTTTCTTAAGCATTTCACCAACTAGGGTAGCTCTATTTTTTTGCCAGCTTGTGCAGCCAAATAGCACTCAGTCCTATTCTTCTGGCTGCCTAAAAAGAAGTTCTGCTTGAATTTAATGTCTGATGCAATAATACTGGAAGGATTAAGTAAGCTTTGAGAGTGGGAAGACACTGGTGGATGATTTCTTACTCTGCAACATTCCCCCTTTCATTCTGTTAATGTTTTCTGCATTGTTCAGCAGATTTCTGAACTTAAACCCAAAGATGTGGAAGCTGATGTTAGACTGTTGTTTTCACTCATTAAAGAACATCTCTTGGGTGGATGAGAAATCTTAAGCAAGTGTCTGTTAGTCCTGATTAGAGTGCTGGGGCAGTTCTGCAGCCCCTTGATCAGTTTGCCTTAGATCAGTTGTCTCTTCCAGCCATTGATGCTATTTCATCTTAGGAACTGGGATATGAGCTAATGATATTTGGGGGAAAACGTTGCTCAGTTGTCTCTAAGGTTTGTCAGCTCAGATTTGTAGCTTGTGCTCTTCAGTGGATGCCTTAATTCTCTCAAATTAAGATCATGTAGTGTTGTTTAGCACAGCACCCCATTTTGAGTCTGAACACTGGCACTTGAAATATTTGGCCACAGGGTTTTGGTTGGCCCTGAGAAAACAAAATGGGTGTAAATCTACCACATTTTTTGCTGTGTTTTAAAGCTTTGCTCAAAACCAGCTTGCATATTTTGTAGTCACAACTGAAAAAGGTTTGAAGGGCGAGTGTAAATTTCTTGTTAGTTTTAGTCTGAGTTTAAAACTTTTTTCACCTCAAGTGTTGATACTTTTTATTTTGTGAGTTCACTGCACTTGATGGTGAATTTTTAGTTGTAGGAGAGAAGGTTGCTTTAAAAGGTTCTGGCAGATTTGTGTAATTACTGCAGTTCTGCTGATAAGACTGGTACAACTGAAATGTGCCACGTGTTATTTTCTAATGGTTGTCTGATGCAAGTCAGCTCAGAATTCTCTTTTTCTCCTCTTTTAGGCAGCAGGGAGATAGGGGAGGGTTTGTCAACATGGGAAGTCATAGCAGAATGAGGAACTTAGCAAACAAACTGAATTATTTAAGACAATGTTAAAATGGTCTTTTCAGGGAAGATTTAACTGGCTCATTTTAACTCGTGGTTAACTTATTGTGCAGATGAGATTTTAAACACAGGTGGGCAGTGCTTCTGAAGATGAATGTAGCTTAGTTTCTTGGTGTTTTGCTGGTGGAAGAAGTGCTGTTAGTCAGTGTGTCCCAGAGGTGGCTGCTCTGGCAGAGCATGGAAGGGCTGTGAGTGCAGACTGATTGATGTTTTACCTTCCATATCCCAGGGGGAAGAGGCTGCTCCCAGCCTGGAGCCTGAGCATGCAGACCCCAGTACACGGAGTTACTCTGTGGAAGAGCTGCTCAATGACTTGACAAAATCTGACCAGGCAAGGCTTTTGTTTCATTCACTGTCTTCATACAGCCTTCTAATGCTTCTTGGGTTTCTGTCTTTCATTTTGGTTATCTAAAGTTCATAGTAACCATCTCTCACATTTCACCTGTACACTTGGTTGCTGTCAGTGGTGGTTTTCCAGTAAAAGAGAAAATGTGTGAGCTGACAGACCTTGCATTTCTCATGTGCATAAATAATGGGTAATTTAGTATTTGTAGGTACTGACTAAAAAGTTTCCAAGATAAATTAAAATTGGATGTTGTAGGTATGGATGTCTATTTATAAATAAAAGATAAAAAGTCTTTTCTCTGAGGTCTTTTATGTAGATCAGACTTGGTGATTATAGCAGTCCATTTTAGCTTTGATTGTGTATGGCTTCTATCACTTTCATTTCCTTCATTAAAATGGAAAAAGGGTTGTATTTCAGCTCTGTGCCATTGATACTGTTAAGTCAGTGCTTGGTGCTAAATGTTATAAACCCACTTTAAAAAAATATTTATTTCATTGCTAATTTGTGTTTTGTAGATTACAAGACATCATACATAGGACATCAGAATATTTATTTTGTAGTTTGGGTGTTTAAATCTGTTAAACCTTTCTGACCCCTCCATGTTTAATGAGATGACTTGGAGTAATGTAGCTATGGACAGGAGACTTTCATACAATAGTATTTCTTTTTGCTGCAGGATTTAATCCGACCTATTACAGTGGTTATATGCTCTTTAAGATTTACAAAGCTTTATTTTGAGTGTGCTTGTGAAAACTGAAGACTTAGAATAAATAAGACTCAAGACTACTAAACACTCAAACGTGAAAAATGATTTTTTAATCTCTTTGTTCACTTAGAGCACAGAATAGGCTTTAAATAATTTTAGGCCTCCATTGGAGTGATGAAATAAAAAGCCTTCTCTAAAATTTAATTTAGGATGAAAACAGTAAATTTGATTGTAATGGAGCATGCAAATAGAACTGTTTCTTTTGGTTACTGCAATATTCAAGCTGCTTTTCTCATGACAGTCTCTATAGGAATGCATCACTGAGGAAGCTGTTGCACAGGCCTGCTCCAGTTGATATTTTTACATGATTATTGCAGACTACAGAAGAGTATTGCAGCTATCCCAGAGCAGCACAGAATGCCACCTAGGTCTAGGAAGAAACAAAATTAATTTCTGACAGAAATCAGAACTGTTAGAGCTCCATTGTAGATATTATTGTGTGATTGCTTTTCTTACTCAGGTGTTGAAAATTCTATATTCACCTGGAATGTTTTTACAGACAACAGAAATCAGTGAAACAAGCCAGCCCGAAGTTGTGAGTCCATCTTCAGTAGATGTAAATGAAGCTTCCTCCAGCATAGTCCCAAGCACTGAAAACACTTCCAGTTCACCTACCTCAGAGATACCTCCAGTCTCACAGCCCAAGTAAGCTCTTACCATTTTGTTGTTTTGGTCTTTGAGAGAATATCACTTACTCTGCTCTTGTTAGAATGTTTAGTAGGGATAGGATGGGATTGCTCCCCACCCCAAACTGTTTTGCTGGTTTCTGGTGTCAGTGCTCAGGGAGTGTGCCACCATTTCCTCAGTGTGTGGATAAACACTTGTGTATTGCATGAGGTGGAATACTATTGCCATGATCAGTTTCTAAGCTGCTGCTTTGAAAAAAAGCCAACGTGCTTAGATAATCTGTACTATAAAAGCCCTCAGGGCTTTACCATTAGGATTTCTGCCCTTCACAAATGTGCATTCACATCTGTGTCAACAAGCATTGAACAGTGGCCTCTACTTTCAGTTAAGGAAGAACTCTGCAGAGTTTTATCTTGGGACTCAAAAACAGTCTCAAGTGCTGGTAATAAGAGACTTTTGACAAAGTAGAGAATTCTCATACAAATGCAGCCAAGGCACTTTAGTTTTGGTGCTTAGTTCTGTATTGCAGAGCTGCCTCTGCTACAGGCAGGTTTCTGGAGTCCCTGTAGTTTTTGTTTCCTTTTTCTTGTGGGATGTTGTGCTATCAAATGTGAACTGTAGTATGGAAATTCATGTGTGCATCTTCCAAGGATTTTCACCAAGTCCTGTTGGGCTTTTTGATGTGTGCTAAGGGAAGTAATCTTGTTCTGACTGCTGATAAAGATGAAGTATTTTGTTAGATAAAAATGAAACACATTGAAAATGAAGTAACTTGGCTTTGGTGTTTTGGGGTTTTTAAGGATTCAGAGTTTCTGCTTTACCAAATTTTGTGTCTCTACCATGGAAAAGGTATGGAAATTTTGTTTGCTGGCTGATCTTGCCTAGTCTGCCAGGGCTGACACTTAAATACATTTTGGTACTTCATCAGTGTCTTTAATTGGAAGCTTTCCAAAATTTGCAATTTTTATAGAGTAAAACTGGAATGTAGCTTCAGCCTGTTCTTTTTATAGCTTTTTTTTTTGACTACTCCACTGATTTATTTGTGTAATGCGTTTTAAGCTCTACTGTTGTCAAGTCCTAGAAGGAGACAGGATGTTATTTTCTTTGAAACATTCAGCTTGGTGTCTGGTAATTGTTGGAAATTGTCTGGCTGTCATAGCTGGGGAATACTGGAATGGTGAACTCCAAAGACTTGAGCTGTGAAATGAATGAAAATAGAAACTTGTTTGGAGCACCTGATGGATGAGTTCATGCTGGGCAGTGGTGTTGTGACAGCAGTGCCATTTACTGGAGGAAAGGGCAGACCTGGTGTGGCAGAGAAGCGTGTTTATACATGATTTCAAACTGCACTTCAGCTCTCTGTAGTCATAGGTGGTCTCTCACTGAACAGATTAACATCCAAACCAGCTGTGCTCCAGCTCCATGCTTAAACAAGATCTTTAAAAAGACACAGTTGCATTTGTTAACTTCAGACATTTTTTACCTTTTGCTGGTTTGGATCTGCTGATTCCTGACAGTGGAAGAAAGTTCAGCTCTCTCAGGTGTTACTGGTCTAATATTTCAGCAGAACCATTTAGTCAAAATATTTTGAAAGGAATTTTATCCCAAACAAGTTTTACTTTGTAGTTAAACAGCTTTTTTAGAACAGCCCTGAGTGTAACTTTTCTACCTAAGTCTAATCTGAGGAAAAATTACTGAAAAGTAATCTGAGCTCTTTCTGTCTGGAAGTAAGGAACTTCCTGTGTAAAGTGAGCTTAATAATGCATTTTAAAAATTGAGGCAAATCAAGGTATCCAAAGGAGAGGGAACACTGCAGCTTTTGGACTCCCCCTCTGCCAAAATTACTTACTTGAGGCCAGTCAGGTACACCTGGAGAGCAAGGAATTTTTAAGTTCATTCTTGTCCTATATTTTATTCAGCTGATAGTTATTCATACTGTCACCTACCCACTGAAATGGAGAACATGTGGAGCTTTTCAGTTTTCTGTAGTGGTCAGCCTTATTTATTCAGTAAAGAGCTGCATGCAGAGCCATATGCTGGGCATCTCAGTTGGAGGCATTTTGGGGCATGCAGGGTAAATACTCCCTGTTAAAAGCTAATAAATTCTTGTGTTCATGATGTTTGTTAAATTTTGCTACATAGCAAAAAGTCTTGGAATACCTGAGTTTGTTTTATACCATGGGAAATTTATCATATGAAAGGTACTAAAATTGTTTCCCTGGGTTGGTTGCAGCTGCTTCTGCTGATACTTGTAGCAGTCAGAGAACCAAAAAGATCCCCTTTTAAGCTGATGACATGCTGTTTGTGTTTTGGCAGCTCTGTCATGATATTGGATTAACCTAGTTTGCTCCTTCCATTAAAGAAAGCTTATGTGGAAGTTTAGAAGGCAGAGTGAAGCTTTTCCTTAGATCTGGCTGTAGCCTGGATCAGCATGAGGTTCATCCCTGTGCTGGAGAGGAGGGCACAGTCACAAGTTATCACTTGAAGGTTACTCTTTGTCCATCTTCTCCCTATAAATTCCATCATTCCTGAAGAGCAGATGGGAGGCTTTCTGTTTGGTTTGTGCCTCAGGATTTGTCTGATGAGGTGTGCTCAGCCTTTCTGGGAAAGAGGAGGTGAAGCAGTGGGCAGATGAGCTGGTTTGGGCTGTTGGTACAGCTTGGCTTACCTAATTTTTATTACAACAGCAAAAATGAAGAAATAAATTAGTAGAAAGGAAGTCTGGCTGGCTCTACTTTTCTCCCCCCCTATTATCCTTTAGTTTTAGCCACGTTCTGTTCTGACTGCTGCCTCTTGATTTGGGAATATGAGGAGCTCTTAGTGAGGGAACTCAGTCTTGTGTTTGTTTCCTTTGTTCAGAGGAAAAAGAAAAATGGTACCCAGGCAGCCAGGTAACGATGAAGATGCTGTTAGTTTGTAGTGATGCTGGGAAGAATTATCCATTGCAGTGTTTGGTGAGGTGTTAGATGAGAGTTCTGAGAGATGAGAAGCTTGTTTTGAGTTCCTTTCTGGGACAAACAGGCTGGAAAAGGAAATTCTGTTCTTTCATGGGTACGGCTGAGAATGCAATTCCTGAAGTACAGCATGCTTTATTCTTCTTTTCTTGATTATTTCTGTGAGACTGTTGCTTTATTAAAACTTTCACATATCTTTGTGGTTGATTGTCAGGGTTCCTTGTATGATCAGAAGGCTAAAAAAGCATGTTGTTTGTTTCCCTTCAGTGCAATAGAGAATTCCCGTGCTGATATCCCTGTAGTCAGCTCTAGTGAAGCTGAGCAGTCAGAACCTGACTGTGATATTGGTGGGACACTTGAGGCTGACCCTCAGAGTGAGCCTTCCTCTTATGTCAGTCCACCAGAGAGGTGAGTATGCAAGCAGATTGTGTCTGAATACTTTAGAGGGAGTTGTTCTTTCCTGTGCTGGCTTTGCAACAAACATTTTGCATGTGCTTGCTTATCTACATCCTTGTGTGTGTGTGTAATATTGCATGTGGCTGCCCCATGTTAGAGATCCTAATACTCTTCAAACTTTCAGCCTTGCAGGCCAGCATATAGAGAACATATCATCTTCACATGGCAAGGGAAAGAAGACAAAATCTGAGTTTGAGTCCAAAGTTTCAGCAGCTGAAAAGGGGGCAGATGAGCAAAAATCTGCTCTTAATGCTTCGGAGAACTTAAAAAGGGAGGTAAGCAGTGCTGGTATCCCTCAGTATACACAGGAGTTTGGTTCTTACACTGGTAAAATACGTGCTGTGTTTTAATTCTGTCCCAGGAGTATCACTTGGCCCTTGTTACAGTGGGGTGTGTGGCTAGCCAGGCCTTCTCTGCTTAACTGTATGACATTTTTCATGCTCTGGTTGTGAGGTACTTCCTAAAGCTTGTGGTTTTTTAAAAAAACTCTTTAAAATCAGAATGACCAAGGCCATGACAATACCATTTTTGCTGGTTTATGTTTCAACTGTCACTTGGCAACTACCTTTAAAATATTTTCTACAAAATAACCTTTACACTTGAAATGTCTGCTAAAAAATGTTCACTCATCTGATGGTGTGCTGAAAATGTTTGTACAAAGGAGAAGTGAAGACTTGAAATGGAACAATGGACAGTTTAGTTGACAGGATTTTTGCTTTGTCAGCAAGTCCAAAACACTATTTCTGAGATACTTAAAAATGGTTCCTTTAATGTTTAATCTTTCTGCTGTTTTTGAGATTTCAGAAATTCCAGGGAACCTCTGGAATTCTGTCATGACAAGCATTGATGTTTAAAGATTTTTGCTACAGTGAAACCTTTCTTCATTAGGAAGAGGAAAAGCAAAAATTAGGAAGAAAACGCAGGTGTTGGAGAAGAAGCCTACATTTTATTTAAAATGTATTAGCTTAGCCACAAAAATTGCCAGTATTTCAGTAAAATAATCTGTAATTCTGAGAGAAAATCATCACATGTTTTTTCTGGCTTATGGTCTTGCTTACATTGGCTCTAAGTTGTTAGCATGGGTGCAAATGATGTGTCTGCCCTTGACTTGATCAGAGCATGCTTTGTTTTTTCAAGTTCATCTTTGTTTTCATTGTTGGTCCTGAAAAATATTCCCAATCGGTGGCTCTCTTTTGCAGAAAGACTTTAGGAAGACAGGAGAAATTGACCCTACATCAGTGATAACTCCAAAGGACCCTGGAGACATTCCAACATTTGATGAATGGAAGAAGAAAGTCATGGAAGTGGAGAAAGAAAAGAGTAAGTTCAGGATTCATTAGTTTGCTCTAAATACAGAGCACTGTCATCTCATACTAGAGCTGAATAGCAGCACTGTCTCAGCTTGGAGTGCAGCCTGGAACTTCATTTTTCTGCTGGAACTACCTAATTAATAGCCTGCATTATATAAAAGCAGTGAGCAGAAGTTCCCTGACAGTGCAAATACTGCTTGTTTGTGTGGTTTGTTATAGTAGCAATATTTTCTTCTTCCTAGGTCAGTCAATGCACCCTTCTGCTGTTGGTGGGCAGCATGCCACTAAAAAGGTCCAGAAAAACAGGAATAACTATGCCTCTGTAGAGTGTGGGGCCAAAATTTTGGCAGCAAATCCCGAGGCAAAGGTAAGCATTTATTAATTATTAGTGTGCATTATTTTAGTTTACTGTTACACAACGAGTAGCACAAAGTACACTTAAAACTGAGCACTGGTTTGTGAAGTTGTTGTTTTGTGTTTGGATTTATTGGGATTTTGATTTATAGAAATAGGATATAAATAGTGATCAGTGCTTTTTTTAAGAGGGATTGCTATAGAACTTGATGTCTTTTTAAGTGAATTCAGAAAATGGGAGCAGAGTCTACTTCCTACAAAAACTGAACAACTGAACAGAGACATCTTAAAGAGCTCACCACAGTAAATAATCCATGATTGCCCCAAAGTATGGCACACTGTGTCCTGGATAATTGTCTTGCTCAGTGAAACTTGTGAAATTTGATACCAGTCTACAAACCTAGTTTCAAACTTATTGTTGGAAAGAGGGAAAAATCCTCAATGCTGTTGGATCTACCATGCAATTTAAAATACTATTTTTTTTCTTTCTACAGAGCACTTCAGCTATTTTGATGGAAAACATGGACCTTTATATGCTCAATCCTTGCAGTACTAAGATCTGGTAGGTTCTTGAGGTTCATGTTTGTGGCAGGAGTGATTACAGTTTTCCCTCTCTCTGGGACTGACTTGACCTTGGTGTCTTGCTCCTTGGAATGGGTGTGTGAGGAACTCTGACAGAATTAGGACAAGATGGTTTATTATGTCTTCCATAGAAATCTATCTCTGGTATTGAGAAGTATTTATTTATCTTAATATGTGTAAGTTTTGCATAATTATCTTATGGCAGATAAAGCACTTGAGCATTCAAATCAAGATTCTTGGTTTTTTTCCCTGACTGTCAAATAACTGTAGGATAGGTGAACAGATTTTACCATACATTAATTGGTACTTCAGAAGTAATTTAAATTATGTTTGCTGTCCTTAGTTTTTAGTTCTGTGATTTGATGCCTTTGATTAGAAGCTGGATGAAACTCTTGTAGCTGCAGGTTCTACCTACAGTTATTAAAGTAGATGTTCAGAAAAACACCACCAGTGGTTCTTATGGTACAGCATTTTTGTAGTGTCCTCCTTATATCCAGTGAAGGATGTGATAATGAGGTGAAGGGCTGAAGCTTGTGACTGCAGAAAGAAAAGTCTTTTCTTAAAAAAAAAAATCTACTTTTTGTCTCTAAGGTTTGTTGTTGAACTCTGTGAACCAGTGCAAGTAAAGCAGTTTGACATTGCAAATCATGAATTATTCTCTTCCACTCCTAAAGACTTTCTGGTGTCAATTAGTGACAGGTATGTTACCTAAATTTATTCTTCTGAATGAAAAAATGAAATAATTGTTAGCTGCAAGGCTTTATGAAGCATGATCTGTGTATGCTTGTTATTATGCAAAGTGTAATGTAATGTGAAGTCACACGGTTTTTCTTTGTGTATATTGTCAGTTGCTAGCAGGTTTTTTCCTTTGCCACCTTAAAAATTAAGTGGAAAAAATTTGTTGAAGAGCACAATTTATACAGTAGCTGGGTAGTGGATGGCAGATTATAAAATTCTTGCAAATCATAAAATTAATAAAATGCTACTGAGGTTGTGGGCTCTCCCCTCCCACATCACTCAGACCATTTTCACATGGTTTGAGCTGTCTTCAATGCTGAACTCTGTCCAACACCCCACAAATTATTCAAAAAGAATCGAGAATTTGGAAGAAATGAAATGAGAGTGGAGAAATTGGAAGGGGGTGAGAGTGCCACTGGTTGGCCAGATGGCTGCTTAGAGGGTGGCTTTACCATGATTTAGGCAGTGCTGTGCCCCCACTGCTTTCTGGAGTGAGCAGATAATTCTGGTCTGTGAGTGAGCAGACACTCAAAGGGCATCAGAAAAACTCCTTTTCTTCTTGGATGCCTAAAGCAGGTAGGGTTAGACTTTGAACACTTGATTGATCTGGCACTTCTAGCTGTGCTTGGCTCAGTTTCTGTGGCCTGCTTACAGTAGCACNTTCACCTGTGTTCACCTGTGTTCACCTGTGTTCACCTGTGTTCACCTGTGTTCACCTGTGTTCACCTGTGTTCACCTGTGTTCACCTGTGTTCACCTGTGTTCACCTGTGTTCACCTGTGTTCACCTGTGTTCACCTGTGTTCACCTCTGTGGCTTCACTGTGGACTGGCTGAATTTCAGTGGTTGGATAAGTCTGGGTTTTTGTGCTTCAAGGATTTGCACACTGCTGGCACTGTGTGGAGGTCCTGCTGAGGTTTTGGGTTGGGAACATTGCTGCTACCTTGCAGCTGGAAAGAACAAAATGTATTTCTGCTCTGGAAAGGTATTAGAGGAGACTTAGGGAAATACCTGTAAACAGTGAGTGGCTGCATTTCATTACCTGACTCTTGTTTCCTTTCTAGGTATCCAACAAACAAATGGATTAAATTAGGTACTTTCCATGCCAGAGATGAAAGGAATGTCCAGAGCTTTCCTCTGGATGAACAGATGTATGCAAAATATGTGAAGGTAACTCAATACTGCAAAAGCATCCATGCTCCTCAGGGAAGGAAGTGTTTGCTGGGTTTCCTCTGTTAACAGCATCCCAAGAAGTGTGTTATCAAAGCCTGCCTTACCATTAATTGCCCTTGGTTAATTAGTAGCCCCAGCTGGGATTGTCTGGGTACTAAATCCTTGTCACAGGAGTGACCTTATGACCTTGCTCATTTGGTAATTGAGAGGCTCTTGGGAAGCCCCTTGGGTCCAAGTACATATTTAGCTGATACCTGAATTAAGGAAAATCTAGACAAAGTTCTATTGGACTTAACCAACTGTCCCCTGAATGTAAGATCAGAAGAATCTCAACCTATTTTGTTTCTTGGCTCTGCCTGCTTTACAAATATATACATATATCTATATCTATCTATTTAGATATATATGTATATATACACACTGCACACTCAGTCTCTGGAGCACAGATCAGAATATACCTTGAAATTTTTGTACCATGTTGTGCTGTACACTTCAGTGAATCTTGGTTCTCATTAATGGACTCCAAGTGCAGTTTTGTAGTTATTCCATCATAACTCTGACTCAGGCAAATTATTTATGCTCTCTGCTACTGCAGCATTGCCATGATACTACCACCTTCAAAACAGTTTGCATTAAGCTATCTTTACTCAGGAGACTCAAAGGGAATAAAAGCCCATAAATAATTAATGTGGTACTTGAACTTGGATAAAAGCTTCTGTGAAAATATTGGGTTGTAGTGAAGGTTTAAATTCAAAATACAGACCTTTTAGGTCCTCCTCAGTGATGTGTTATCTTCCAATTACTGTATTGCCAAAAAAAAAAAATTAGTTTGTGCTCCTTAATTATGCTTTGTGCTTTTATGAAGAAGTAGCTGTGAGTGATAATTGTCTAAATTCTTTACCCAGAAATTCTGCATGAGTCACAGAATAGAGGTTTATTTTTAATTCTGTTTTCTGACTGAATTAATGCCTTAAGGGTAGCTGCCATTGTCAGTGAAGTTGCAGAACTCCTGTAGATGCTGCAGCACTTAATCCCTTGGTGGATACAGTGCTCTGCCTTGAATATTACAGCATGGTAAAATTTCCAAAGGTTTGTTCTCATAATGTTTTCACTTCATAGTGCAAAAAGTAAGCAAATTCTAAGTATGTCTGATCTACAGAATTCGTCCAAAATACTTTCAAAAGTTACATTTTTTGAAGTGGCTTATTGAACTTGTATCAAAAACAATAGAAATTTTGGTGAGTGTGCTTTTGTGGGATTATTTGTTTTGGTCTCACTTGCAGATTATTCCAGTCCTTCAGTGCTAGTGTCTACAGAGTGGTTTAATAAATGTTTGCAAATTAATTGAGGTTAAATAAATGCCAGTGTGTAGTCAGGGTTGCACTAGAAATACACAGATGTCTGAAGCTCCCAAGTCTGTCATCAGCTGCTCTATTTCTTGCAATTGCTTCTATAAATTGAAGTATTTTACAGCGAGTTGGAGCAGCAGCAGTACATGTAGAGTGCATGCTACGTGGGTTTGTTTTTCCTTTTGAGTCACTCTCTGTAGTCTGTGTTCTTTAGGAGAAAAAAATACACTTAGTACATTTAACACACTTCAGTATTCTATCTGCAGTCATGCTGCCCTGAAAAATTGAATAACTTCAGTTGCTTAATAAAACACTTTTGTTGCATGTTACCTTCAATCTGCAAGGTACAAGGGCTAAATGAAATCTTGCTACCCAAGGCAGATGAAGTTGTATTACAAATTAATCCTTCCCAGCTTGTCATCTTAAGCATTTATAGTACTGAATTAAACCCAGCAGGACTCTGTAGTTGCCTGTGGCATGTGTTCAGCCTTTGTACTGACATCTACTTTTTTTTTTTTTTTTTTCCTTTCCTCTCTCTCGCTTCAGATGTTCATCAAGTACATAAAGGTTAGCAACCTCTTCTTTTGGAGTGATGGATGCATGGGGCTGGGGGTGTTCTGCTGTGGCTCAGCTCTTTAATGCATGGCAAGAATAAATCTGGGCTTCTCTGCTGTGGGCAATCTGCAACTCCTCGGAGTAAACAAAACTTGCAATTTCAAGATTGAATGTTTGTGTTAAGTGAGCTTTCGGCTCTGTGGGTCTTTGGAGTTTTATTTTAAGTACCTTCTATTCTTTAGGTGGAGTTGATATCACACTTTGGATCAGAACATTTTTGTCCTTTAAGTCTTATAAGGTAATACTTTGTGTTTTGCTTAATCTTTCTACCTCCTTGCAGTGAGGATGAGTGTGTTTTTAGAATAGTTGGGCAACAATTCAATTTTCAGTTGCAGTTACTTTTAAGTATTGTGGATTGAAGTGGTTGCCTGACCTGCCTGCTGTGTAGTGTCTTTCACATCTGTTTAAAGAAGCTTTGAGTCTTATTTGCTTCTCCAGTATGTAATGAATAGTTTATATTTGCAGGGGGAGGGGAGCAGGAAACAGGAACCTTGAGCAGCTTTAGAGCAGGACATGAGCATTTCAAGGCTGACCAAGCGAAACAGGGAACAAGTGGTGAACTAAAAGGAGCAGGTGTGGTGTGTGCTTTTTGGACCTGCTGTGTTGTTTGGCACCACAGGTACAGGCAGTCAGGTGTGCTTGCAAAGCTGACTAGAAACACCTGTGAATTTGTAATTCAGAGAACCATCAGCCTCTGTTCTGCTCCTAAAAAACAGGTTTTGAACCTGGGAGATGTCTAGTGTTAGAAGTCAAACAATACTTTTAGTTCACAAGACTGCTTTAAATTGGATTGATTTGGTTTCATTTTGGCAGAAGAGGTCAAAGAGCATGTGGGGTGCAAAGTGAGTTAGTTCTGAATAGATACACCTAAAGCAAGTCAAAGGTGAAACTGAAGAGGAGGTGTAAGAGCTGATGGAAAGCCAAAGACAAGGAAGTCTAGGTGTGAGTTTAAAAGGAAGAAAAGACTCTTTGGAGTTAGAATGAGAAACAGGATCTTGTTTCAATTCTTTAGAGATACACCTTAGAGAAAATAAACATCCCTGCTGCTTGATGTTACTTAACTGACTGCATGATGTTACTTAACTTACTGGTTACATAAAGGTAAAACTGTTTATTAATTATGTCACATAATTCCTAATATTAGGCTTTAATTTTATTTCACAACTTTGATTGTAGAGTATTTGGTACTAGCATGGTTGAAGAGTATGAAGAAATAGCTGATTCTCAGTATCAGTCTGAACGACAGGAAATGTTTGATGAAGATTATGGTAAGCAAATACTTTGTGCATTTTTAACCATTCAGACAGCTCTTCTGCTGGTCTTGGTGGTTCATCACTTCCTGCATGTGATGAAAGGTTTGACTGTTAAATTTACTTGTTGACAGTGTTGCAGCATTTCTGGGCTTTTCTGACAGTGATTTGAAGTTTTAAACAATGTGTTTAAATGTAGCTATGCATAGAGGGTTACTTTAAAATGATTGTAATAAGTCTCTGTTTCACTTGGCAGAATAGAGAATTTCTTCATGTGCTGACATAGGAAAGGATTACTAAAATAAAGCAGCTCACACAAAACAGTTCTATTCTTAGTGTCCATTTCCGTTTGTAACATGACCTCAAGCTTTCTGTAGTTTTATTTTCACACTGGCAAGTTAACATCACTAAATGACATGTTAAATCTTGAGGTTTATATTCTTTGCCCATGACAGATTAAATTTTAATAGTCACAAGTTATTCTTCTTTATACATAGATTATCTATTGGATTATAACACAGGGGAAGAAAAATCTTCAAAAAATCTTCTTGGTTCTGCTACAAGTGAGTATGATTTATTAGAAAAAGTTACTCCTGTGCTTAAAATAAGATGTGCCAATTGAAAGTGGAATGACATTTTGTAATGGAACATCTGCAACTTTCATATTCTGCTGAAACAGTTTGTGACTCTTCTTTAGTTTCATAGGAATAATTAAAAATTTGGAGTTGGTGGATCGTTCTTAGTGTTCTAAAATTTGTAATATCTATTTTGTGGAAACTTGTTTTCTGTACTTAAAGATACTGAGTACTGAAAATCATGTAAAAGTTGTAAATTCCAGTACTAAAGTGTTGTGGAACCTTAAGAATTTGGAAGTTGGAAATCTGCATTTAATTAAAATGCTTAACTTACAGGTGGCAATATAAAGATTTACTTTGTACAAGTTTAGGGGGAGGGAAGGATAGTGAATGCTATTTCTGAGAAGGCTTTATGTAAATACTGTAACTTATGTTATTCACAAGGGCTGTGTATTTTTTTGAGAGAACTAAGTGTTCTTGATGGTCTCCTCTCACTTTTCCCATTGGGAAACCTCAGTGTGTAGGGTTTGTTTGGCTCAGAATCCTTGAATATTCACTTTTAATGGTATTCTTCAGTGTTGAATTATTCAGGATAGTATCACCTCCACACACTATTTCCTAAGGAGCTCTTGCACTGTACCACTCTTCCTTCTCTCACAGCTAATGAAGATTTGTTATTCCAGTGCAGATTTGCACTCAGTTAATGCTGTTTGGAGTCAGGCTTTGCTTTCATCCTCTAGTGGATCAAAGCTACTTTTTCCTAGAACATTGTTGTCTCCTGAGAATAAGGTCATGGCTAGGAATATTCACAGCTTTAGAACAGTTTTCAAAAGGGAAATAGATAGTGGAAAAGGCAGTTTATTTCTAAATATGTGCCTCTCACAGATGAGATAAAGCAGTAAATTCTTCCCTGACACTGCTTATCTCTTGTTTGTGACTTCTAAACTTTGTCTTCAGGCTATCTTGGTGATGCATATTCATATGATCTGTCTGCAAGGGCAGTACTACAAGTTTATATTCACTGTCTGAAAAATGCAGTGATTTTCCATTTAATTTTTTAGACTACTAAAGCTAAGATTAAAAGATTTGAAACACCTGTTGCTGATTGTGCTCAGCTGTCTCTCTAATGCACTCACTGAAACATGGCAGTGGCCAGTATTTAGTTCTGGCTGGTGGGTTTTGTTATTGAGACCTTTCCTCTCTGTCAGGATGGTCAGTGCTCCTCTTTTGGAAGGCAAAGAGTTTGTGGGTATTGGTTTTGGTGGGGTTTTTTCATATGCACATAGGAAAATGTGACAGGTTTCCATTTTACATCTTAAATGGAGAGTGAGAGAGAGTCCTCTGTGGAGGAGTTAGAGGCTTCTCAGACATTTAATCTAATAAGAAGCATTCTGCAGTCTTCCATGAGTCTGAACCTTTGAGGGTGGCTCATTGTTCTCTCCTGCCATTCTCCCACATTTAAAGCTTCCATACCAACTCTGTATTTTCCCTAATTTTCTCATTTTTCATAAGAAACCATAGCTCAAGCTTAGCATCTTGTGGCTTTTTGCATTATACAAACCCTGATAAATGAACATTAATCAGGAATGCAGCTTCTGACGTGTTCTGGAGGAAAGGCAGAACCTAAATTTTGAACAAACTTCCTGGAGCCCAAGGAACTTGTCACTGCTGCTAAAATGCTTCTCAAACATGATGACCTTGGCCATGTAACATGCATGGTGGGTGGGGGAGAAATGGGCAAAATCAAGCCAGCTTCTGTGTATTTAGAATGGAATGCTCTTTACCTGTTCTTCACCATCTAAATAACTCTGGCAATTATGTTTGTTGTCAATATCAAGACCAAAGAGTAGCTGTATTTAATATCTGTGCTGATGCAGAGCAGGCCCTCTTGGAATTTACATCTGTGAATTCAGAGGGGAAAGGAGCTGTTCTACTTAAGAGGTCCTTAAAATAAATCTGTGTAAGCCAGATGTGTGGATGTTATGGTACAGGTTTTCAAATACAGGTTTCTAGCTTATACACTTGCCTTTAAAAGAAACAGCTGCCTCCAGTGTAATAGAATGACCAGATACTATGTCCTTATACTGATTCCTTTCAAGCAAGTGTTACACAATAGCAAATTTCTCAGTGCTGCTGATCTCTGGGCTTTCTGAGTGCCTTTGTTGAGTAGTTGTTGTCTCTTTTAGATGCTATCCTGAGTATGGTGAACATTGCTGCTAATATGCTTGGAGCCAAAACTGAAGACTCATCTGAAACTGAAGGTACTGTAGTTTTTTTAGATGAAAAGCATTCTGGAAAGTTTGCATTTCTTGGTTTTTTCTGTGGGTTTTTTGGGTTTGGTGTTTTTTGGGGGTTTTTTTTGGTGTTTTGTTGTTTGTTTTTTGGGTTTTTTGTGAGGAGTTGGATGGTCTATGATGGTTTAAATGACTTTTTTCACCTTTTGTGGCACACTTGAGTAGTGTCATAGAACCTAGTGACTGTGAAAAGTGGAAGAAAGATGCTGAATTTGTTGAGAGAAAAAACCCATACAAAGATGACACATGTGCTTGTTCAGCTTTGTTTGGAGATCTTTACTCTCTGTGTTACCCAGCTGAAGTTGTAAAGTCCGAACTTGCTGCTTCTTTCTGGAAGTATTTTGAGGCTGTCCACAACATCACACTCATAAACTGTCAGTAGCATTTCATTCAGATAACTTTGGCTTGCATCTGCAATTAATTTGGTAGCAAAGTTAATCATAAAAACCCCCACCAATAATAAACCCAGACCTCAGAATTTGTTGTAAACAAAGATGGTTCTTGAATTTCAATGTTCACATTTTCCTCCTTCCTGCAGCTGGGAACAAAAGTGTGTCTGAAAATGTCACTGCCACCCCTGCAACTTCAACAGCTGCACCAAGACTGCCTGAACCAACACCTGTTCCTTCACCAGAGTAAGTGATGGCTCTTGGGGTTTTTGTAGTGTGCTCCAAGCAGAGACAAACATGTGCCAGTCTGCAGTGCTTGGTAGTAGAATGCTCAGGTATGGCATGCAGACTTAAACAAGGGAAAAAGCAAGTATTTGGTAAAATCTGTAGTGTGGTAAAGCACTAACCAGAGAAATTTAGTGATTTAGGTACTGTCTATTATAGCTATTTCCCCTGTGGTGTGTTTTGTTTTGACACAGAAACTGACTTAATAGTGGTCCAGGTTTTGTGGTCTCTTGCAAGGGAGACTAATTAGGAAAGTAAATTGTGTTGCTGAAACTTCAGTTAAATTACATTGATAAATTTCTGGTTTAGAAGCTTATACTTTGGTAGACTGCCCTTAATAAAAACATGTATGCAAATGTACAGAGTGAGCTTGAGAAGTTCTGTAAAGATTCTGTTGTTTTTCAGTTGATTACAATTGCTGATAATTAGGCTGCTTAAGGCCAAGACCCTGCCTCTTAAATTTAAGACATGACTTGTGCTGTATTTAGTGGCTTTATGGTTTTCTATCACTGTTGCTGTGAGACTGAGGAAGGTCAGTGGGAATGTTGTGATTCTTGCATTTGAGGATTGCATCAGCAGAGTAAGATGCTAGCTGTGCAAAAAAGGGGATTTGAACTGGTGACTGTTTTCAGGGGTGAGGGAAGGGGCAATATCTAATTGAGAAGGCTTGCTGTTTAAGAGGCAGGGATTGGAATTATTTGTTTGCCTTTTGGGACTGAAAATCACCAGAGAAAATACTGGCTTGCCAAATTTCTGTATCAGAACTGGCCTTTGGCCCCTGGACTAAGCTTTGCTAATTTTCTGAAAGACTATTTTCACAGTCTTCTATAGCAGGGATGTAAAACTGTTGAATTAACACCTTGTTGTTAACTCTGTTGTAGACTTGTTACTACAGATATTCCACAGATAGAGAAAGAGCAATTAATGGTGGATTTGACTAAAGAAAGCCCAATTGTTCAGCTAGTGCAAGAGTATGAAGAGGATACAAGCCAGTCCACAGTAACTTTGCTGTCCAGTGATGAGCAGGAAGAGGAAGCAGCAGCGTGGTTTGAGCAGGAGACAGAGAAGTACTGCTGTGACATGGCAGCAGTGTGCTGCATTTCCACCTTCTCAGAGTACCTGTTGAAGTGGTGCTCAGTTGCAGCAGCCGTGCATCGGCAGCACGGTAAAACTGGAGCTGAGGAGAGGCCGCCTCACCCTGTGGATGTGCAGCAGCCACAGCCAGCTCTGACTGAATCTGCCCAGACTGCAGCAGAGGAGCCTCTGCCTGAGCAGTTGGACAGCAAAGCTGAGAAGCCCCCTGGGTCTGTTATTGCAGTTGACTTCAGTGCAGTCCATGAGGAGATCAGTAATGAGACCACAGAGTCCATTGAGCTGGAGCCAAGCCATCCTCAAACTGTCTCTCAGTCCCTTCTCCTAGAAGTTACTTCTGAAGTGAAGCCATCCCCCACAGCAGACGTGGTGCTGGAGCCTCCCAAAGAAGACTCAGGCCAGGTAGCACCAAAGGTGACTCCCCAGGTGGATGTCCCAGAGCTCAGCACTGAAATGGAAAAGGCTGAGAGCTCAGTTGTAGAAGAAAGCCCTGAGAGCATTGTGGCCACTGAGGTAAAGGAGATGAGCACAAGAGAGACTGTTGCTGCTCCAGTGATTGCAAAGCCTACAGAGACTGTTGTGCAGCCTGAAAGCACAGTGGCCATAGCAGCCAGCGAGGCAGTGGAAGGCAAGGAGAGCACTCCAGAGGTGCAGAGACCTGCTGTGCCTCCTGCCGAGCCTCCTGTCCCTGCCGAGGCCAAGGAGGACGAGCAGGCAGCAGAGGAAGCTCTGATGGCGATTCCAGGCTCGGGGGGCCCACAGAGAACAGCCACAGATTTCTATGCTGAGCTGCAGAACTCCACAGAGCTGGGCTATGCCAATGGGAACCTGGTGCACGGCTCCAATCAGAAGGAATCTGTCTTCATGCGCCTCAACAACCGCATCAAGGCCCTGGAGGTCAACATGTCCCTCAGCAGCCGCTACTTGGAGGAGCTCAGTCAGAGGTGAGGCTGAGGAGGGTTGGTGAGATTCCAGCCTGTGAAGGACAGGGGAAGTTCAGCAGAGGGTAAATCACAGCTTAAACTTTCTGGAAAACTGGAAAGGACCCAAGCCTAGGTGGCTGTTGGAGTTATTGCCCTGTGTGAGACAAGGCTTCCCTCTTTGTATTTCAGATAAAATCCCACTTGTTTTATTTTGAGGAATGTTGCTGTGGGTTTTTTAAAAGGATGAAGTGTTGTCAGGATGTAGGCACTAATCCTGTCCGTAATTCTTTCTACAAAAGGGCACATCCTTCTGTTACTGTTGAACTGAATGTCACAGGCCTACAATGGCTTTTTTATTAAATTGTTTCCACTTAAAGTACCCTGTTATCTGTAGTAACTCTGGTTGAATAAGTGACTGTGGAGAGGGAACCAAGAGTTTCCTGTGAAGGATGAGTGTTTATCTGTGGTGTTCCTTAGCTACAGGAGAGTGGGGAGATGTCCCCATTTCAGAATTGCTTCCAAGGAACGGGCTCACAGTTAAATTTACTGTGCAGAGTAAATTCATTAAATTGGCACTAAGCTTGCACGTGTTGAAATAGATTTGACCATAACCTTGGGATAAGAAAAGGCACATCTGTTTTATTTGTGAAACTTAAAAGCAGGTACCACTCGATGTTCAAATAAAGCTCTTTGGACAAAGAGAAGGTTTTTGCTGGTGTAGTCGTGTTTTCTGAAGACAAGTCTGAGCTGAGGAGTTTTGTGCACTAATATTTCAGCCTTAAACACTTTTTGTTTTAGGTACCGAAAACAAATGGAAGAAATGCAGAAGGCTTTCAATAAAACAATAATAAAACTCCAGAACACCTCAAGAATAGCAGAAGAGCAGGTATGACTTGTTTGGAGTATTGAGGTGCACTGGAAAGGACAAGGGCTTACTTTTAATGAAGAGTTGCACAGAGGTGCAGAAATCCTCTTTCAGCTGAGCTGTGTATCTGCCTTTTAAAAGCATCCATTTCATGCTTCCCTGTTTTTCTCTGTAATAAGATTTTAGACATGTTCTCAGTTGTTTCTGAAAAAAAGCCACTTTCAGCTGTTTCCTGATTTTGTACTCGAAGAAATGATCAGTTGTCAGCTGATAATGGCTAAAACTCTTCAATGTCTTTGTCAATGAAAAAGTTATCCAGGTCAGTTCCAACCCTTGTTTCTTGGTTGAAACTGCACTCAAAACAAATTTTTTAACTTGGTTAATTTTTCATATCTGATTTGAAATATCAATAGACAATTTTCCTGCTGCTGAAGAGACTGAGCCTGTGGAAAGGCAGAGGGCTACAGTAATGGCTTAGGCCAAATCTGCATTTAAAAATGTAGTGCATGTAACAGAAACTTTACTTCATTCTTTAAAATGTGGATTTTCCCTGCTCTGCTGTCTTGGCTTTCCTGAGCAGCTGTGAAATAGAGCAGTAACTGCTGTGCTGAACATTCACTAAAGCAGCTGTGCATGTGGCATAGCAGACTTGATCCCAAACTGTCTGAAATTTTCTGAAGTGCAGTCCCAGGCCTGGAGTTTCTTCATCCCTGAACAGTGAAGAAAATGGCAAGCTTCAGGTGTTGCCTTTTCTGGATTGGGTTTGGGGGTTTTTTTGGAAGAGTATCAGTGCTGGCCAGTCTGAGGTTAGTCTCCCTGGTGTTTTGCTCACCATCCTTCATTTCTCATAGGGTTGAGTCCTGTTAGGGAGCAGTTAGCTGGGAAGGAGCTGTTCCTGGCTGCTCTGGGCTCCTGTCCTTGTCTGGCTGCCTGTGCATCAGCCTTAGCCTGGAGCTGTGCCTGTGTGTGCTCTGTGGCCTCCTGACAGTGACTGTGCAGCTGCCTGCTCACTGTGCCCATGCTGAGGACAGCAGGGCTCTCTCTAATGAAATGCACTTTGGCATAGTGTTAGGAAATGTTAGTTGACAAATAAAAATGTGAACACTGTTGAAAACTATGCTGGATAGGCCATGTGGCTGCCGAGTGCCTTGCTGTGTCAGACAGAACACTAATTCTGCAGCCATGAGTGCATGTGACAGTGGGAACGTGGCCACTGACAGCATTTCCATGACTGTTCACCACAGGATCAGCGTCAGACAGAGGCAATCCAGCTGCTCCAAGCACAGCTCACCAACATGACCCAGCTGGCTTCCAATCTGTCAGCGACTGTGGCCGAACTGAAACGTGAGGTAATCACAACTCAGAGGAAATAGATGCATAAACACATCCCTATTTGAAGGGACTAGAGTCTTCAAATGAAGTTTAAAATTGTCTGTAGTGTTGCTTTCAGCCTACTTTAACCTCAGCTTCTAGCTGCAGATTTGAGTAGCACAAGCTGTCTTATGCACAGCAAGGTTGGTCATAGTTAGTGCAGCCCCACTACCCCCATGATTGTAGTCTGAGCCAAGGCTCCTTTCTCCTTCTCCTTCCCTCACTGGCTGTTGTCATCTTTAGAGAGGAGGGAAATCTTGGCAACAATATTAGGAACGTTTTCTCTCAATGTTTATGTTCTGCCTGGCTGGCATTTCAAGCAGTACCATAAACATGATCTTTTATATTTTGTGCATAGTGCCAAAGACCTCCCTTGAGCTAACGTTTGGTGAGATTCCTCCTTTGATGCCTGGCTGGCTGAGCTCCTGTTTATGGGTGCTGTGGTCAGTGAAGCCACATGAATCAAGTGATAATAACGATGCTTTGTGAAGTACTGCAGTGTCAGCTGATAAAAAGCACAGTTTAGATTTGCCACAGTATTGCATCCATGTCAGCTGTGAACCAGTTATTTTCTGAGCATGGTTTCTTATGGGAAGTGTGTTGCTTTCAGGGAGATTTGGATGCTCTTTGTAGGGGGTGGCAGCTTCTGTAGTTCTGCTGAAGTTGGAGGCAGGAGAATCTTGTCCTGTTAGCAGCTGGTGGGATTCAGCCTTCACTCCTCGAATGCTGCACAGCCAATAGACTGCATCAAACCTCTGAAAAATTTCTGAAATATGAACAGGTGTTTAGCAAAATTAAAGAAAAGTACATTGAGATCATAGCATTTGTCTTTTAGAGCTTAAAACATAAGAATGGCAGTATGATGGAATTGTTCTGTCTTCAGCAGTTGTCTCAAATCCCTGCAGGTTTCTGATCGCCAGACTTACCTGGTGATTTCTCTGGTTCTCTGCCTCATTCTGGGCTTGGTGCTTTTTGTGCAGCGGTGCAGGAGCCCTTCTCAGTTCTGTGAAGATTACCTCTCAAAAATTCCCAAAAGCAATCACTACCCTAGCCCCAAAAGGTAATGTATTTATATTTGAAGCTTAATTGTTCTTGCAGTTTTTATTAATATTTCCTAAGTCTGTTGGTACTGGCACATTTGCTTTAATTCTGAATTTTCCTTCTGCACACTCAGAATTGCTAGCAAAGGACTCTCGATCATAACGCTTTCCTAGGAGCATTTTGGGGCTGTTGCACTTGAAAAACCAGCCTTGATAACTTGTAGCAATCACAGGACTGTGTCTGTTAACTAGGCTTTCTTGGGCACCTCAGCAAACAGTTCAGTCTTTCTGTCAAGAATGATTTTTAATGAGAAATGTTCATTACAAAGTCCTGAGAAAAATGTGTTTCAAAAAGCTTTCTGGAATTTCCTAGGTGTTTCTCTTCCTATGATGATATGAATTTGAAAAGAAGAACTTCCCTTCCACTGGTCAGATCCCAGTCTTTTCAGCTAGCTGGTAAAGAAGGTATTCATCTCATACATGTGGTGTGTGGTGTTGCTGCACTGTGTGTGTGTGGTTCGTGTATGTGTTCTGTAAGAAAAGGTGGTTTGTGAACAAGTCACCAAATACTCACAGAACTGTGCTGAATTATGCCAAAACCTTAAATGCAGTTTTTGCTACAGATATATTCCACTCTGCAGATGGTTTTTTGGGGTTAGGAGTAATCAGTGCAGGCACTCAGGTCTGGGAAGCTTGCAGAAAGGAGCTTTTTTTTCTCTTGGAAATGCCAGACGTGGGAAGTCTGAGTGTCCTACTTTTGTGAAGTCCTGGTAGCCTATGTTTGAAACTTGGCAGGCATTTAGGATCCAAATTTAGCAACTACAGTAAGAAAACTTAGACCATTTATCTTGGCTTGGGTATGAGGAATGATCTGATCTTTGCAATATTCATGGTAGATTTGGAACAACTGAATTTTAATTTCTTAGGCCATGAGTGTCATGCAAAAGCAAGTGTTGCAGATCATAGTACCTACTGGGGATGCTGCTGACACAGCTCTTCTGGCTGCAGCAAACTTGCCTCACAGGTTTTTGTTGTGTGAATAAAACTCCATTAAAACTCTTGAGTTGGCACTGTGATGCCATGAA
Organism: Pycnonotus jocosus; assembly: GCA_013400435.1. Taxonomy (NCBI): domain Eukaryota; kingdom Metazoa; phylum Chordata; class Aves; order Passeriformes; family Pycnonotidae; genus Pycnonotus; species Pycnonotus jocosus. Next base: position 627,445 of record VWYP01002597.1, on the reverse strand, counting down.
CACTAACTAAGGCCTAGACTATTTTTCTTTCTCAAAATGACACTTTTCCCAAATTCTCCCTGCTGGTCTCGTGTCAGTGTGAACATCTGCCCTGTTGGTAGATGCTGTGCTGTCAAGGGCAGGCTGCACATGAAATGCTCTCACAGTGGGAGCAGTGGTTTTCCTGGACTTCAACACTCACTGCCTCTTCCTTTGCCCCAAAGGATGTTCTTTGCACCTCTCCCATGGCCATAACTGTGAGAAAGCCAGGGGTTTTCAGGTGTGTGTCACTGACAGCTGCTGTGACAGCACAGGGGAATTCTCTGTGTGCTGACTTCACTTCCAGTGTTTGTGTTGTGCCCCCCTTAATCTACAAAGGGAGAGAGGGATAAACGTGCCTGCTCAGTGGAATATTTTGTCATGCTGCTGTTTAGTTGAGGCTGTGTTGCTCCAGAGCTGGCAGTGTCAGCACTGTTGAGTGTCTGTTCTCTCTCTTGCAGTGGATCCAGAGGATTTGTACATTGTGGAGCCCCTGAAGTTTTCCCCAGAGAAGAAGGTACCAACTCAGCCTGTGGGGAGGGAGCTGGTGGGGCTGAGGTGTTTGTGCTGGCAGGAGCTGCCTGTCTCAGCTGCTCTCCCTGCTGCTTCCTGGGCTTGGCTGGGATGCTCTGCCTGCCTTCCACAACCTCACTGTTTCTTTTTTTCACTTGTGCTTTCAGAAAAAGCGCTGCAAGTACAAAAGTGAAAAACCAGAGACTCTTAAGCCGACAACAGAGCCCCTGCACCCGATAGCCAATGGGGAGATCAAAGGCAGGAAGCCCTTCACAAACCAGAGGGACTTCTCCAGCATTGGGGAGGTTTATCACTCCTCCTACAAGGGCCCTCCCTCCGAGGGCAGCTCCGAGACGTCGTCGCAGTCGGACGAGTCCTATTTCTGCGGCATCTCGGCGTGCACCAGCCTGTGCAACGGGCAGGCCCAAAAGACAAAAACTGAGAAGAGGGCCATAAAGCGAAGACGGTCCAAAGTTTCAGACCAAGGGAAGCTCATAAAAACTCTGATACAGACTAAGTCAGGGTCGATGCCAAGTCTGCATGACATAATCAAAGGAAACAAAGATATAACAGTGGGAACACTCGGTGTCACGACAGTCTCTGGACACATCTAAACCTAGCTGAACTTGTCAAACAGGAGAGTGTTTGTTCGTTTGAGAACAGTCTGTGGTTTTCTGTGGGAGGATAGTGGGAGACAAAGAGCTCAACTCATTGGAAAGTATTCAGAAATTTGGTTTCTGCCTTTTTAAATAGATGGGATTGTGTCAATCTTGGCTATAAGCTGCAGCTTTACAAGGCTGATAATTTCCTATGAGAACAGCTTGGGGGGGAGGGAGGGCAGGGTTCATTTTATAAAGGTTTTTTTTCACAGTTCCTGGGGCAGAGATTTTTTGAAACCCAGTTTGTTGGGTGGAATAGGGATAAAAGCCTAATCCTCTTCCTTTAGCTTTGTTCCTATTTCTTGCACCTTCCCATATTTATGTGCCTTTTGTCTATTTATAATGCCACTGGAAGAGGGGAGATACAATTGTTTGTCATTTGATTTATTTTGTAATTTCTCTAGCTTTTTTTGAAGATGCAACACTACAGTGCTGTAAAGGGACATGTATTGGCCTTTGGCTGGACTCAGTAATGTGGACTGGATACTGTAAAAATACCAAGAGATGGACTTGCCTGACTAGATTCTTGTTTTGCAAACTCTGTTGAGGAATGTCTCTCACCAGGGATGGCAACTGTGTTTACTTGCACCTTCAGTCACAATCGGAGCTTACTCTGATGTGCGAAATCAGTGATGGTGGCTCTTCAGGATTTCCTGTTTGTGATGGAATCTGAGGCTGAGGAATGCATTTGTCACCTGAATGGCTGCTGCAGCTCTCTGGAGGAGGTGGATGAGGAATGCTCGCTGCTGTTGTGCTGAAGAATGTGAGGCTGCATTCCCAGAGCCTGCTCTGGGTGTGTTGAGTTTGCCAAGCCTGGGAGTCTCAGCCTTCGGGCTGATTCACAGCAGGTGTTCCATAAGATTTGCTTTTGTATTGGCTAACAAATGTGCAGTGTTGGTATGGCTGGTATTTCATACTCAAGTGTTTTTTATTTTGACTGTGACTGTATATTTGGATACTATAGGATGTGTGGTTGCTGAACTGTTGAGTGTGGTTCTGAGTGAGTGGAACAAGTGTTACAGGTTCACGTTGTACAAAATAAGTTAACTTATTGAGCACTTTTAGTGGTACCCTTTTTAACAGATCTAATGCCTTTCCTGGGTATTGTATGTAATGTGACTTATTTAAAGCCTTTGTTTTTTTGCTGCTTTCTTGTTAGTTTATGAGTACTTTAAGGTGATGTACTTTCAGAGTTGATCTGCACAATTAGCCAGTCAGAGCACATGAACCAGACGTGTTGAACCTGAATTCAGAAGGATGTCAAACCTGGATGAAGAGAATTCATACCACCAGAGTGCAGCATCCAATGTTGTGGAGCAAGAGTATGTAACTACAGAGCTGTAGTGCCATTAGAAACTGTGAATTTCCAAATAAATCTGAACACTTTGTCTTTCATTTACTGGCATTTTTTCCTTTGAAAATGAAACTTGTGACTTACATTCTTTGTGAAGGACTAGTCTTAAAATTTCAGTTCAGCACTAGGACTTGGGATCTTTTGGGCTGTAGTAAGGAGTTCATAAACTTGTCAGCCTAGATGTGTTTTTGTGTTTAAATAAAAGTATGGGGAGGTGGATTCCGAGGGCTGTGGTGCTTTGTCTGAAAGGTCAGGAATTGTGGCCCTGTGGAATTGCTGGACAGGTGTCCAACCCATCAGTTCACACCTTGCCCTGGGGGATCCCTGCATGTGGTGGCTTGACTGCATGAAGTGACCTCTTGCTACTCAAAGCTAAGGCTTGGCGAGGACACAAAAGGATGTTGAAAGGAAAATTTAGAGTCATTCTCTCAAACCAGAGTTTTCTGCTTGAAGTTTATCCCTTACTGGTCTCTCCCACTCTGACTTCTGTCAAGCCCAGCAGGACAGTGTGCAGCCAAATGCCAAATTCACAGCCTGGCCAGTGTCTGCTTGTCAGAGGAGCCCTCCCCAGCACTGAGTTGTCACTTGAGTGTCTCAGGATTCTCTGCTTCATCCTAGCACTATGATTTAAAATGTAACAGAATGTGGAGTTTGCTGAGGGAGGAGAGTGTTGGGTGTTTTGGTGGGGGGAAAAGGTATGGGTTTGTTTTATTTACTCCTTCCTTTTGATACATCACTTGTTAGAAGCATCTGTACCTTCATTGCCAGGCAACCCCTTGGCTTTTCAGTAAGAATCACCTGAAGCTGGATGTGACTGAATTATTGAAACAGCCCCTCTTGACACTGGCTATGAACTAAACCCTGTGCTGATAAATGAGGCTGCCTGTTGAAATCCCAAGCACATGTTCAGATTTCCAATTTAACAACTGCAGATATGAACCCAAATGCATTCCAAACCAGTCCCTTAATACCCTGCTCCCCCTGTGCAGGTTAAAAACTGGGCCTGACTTAGGTCTGAGGAGTTGATGATGCATTCTGTGGAAAAATACAATGATAAAGCTTGGCCTGTAAATGAGAAGTGTGGGAATGGGAAGTGTGCCATGGGAATAAAGCCTCTGGGGGATCCTACAGGGCCAGTTATGCTTTTGCAGACGTGAGAGTGTGTCCTGGTAAGAGATTGGAGATTGAACCACAGCTTCTACCTGCTGCTGTCTCCCTGCTTTTAGTTATTTATAACCACTTTGAAAAAAAAGTTCTCTTACCAGCAGGTTATTATTGCCTAATGTTTTCCTTTCATGTGGGCTCCTGAGTCATTTTTTACTTTCAGTTTTGTTAATGTCATGCAATCTAGCTTTCAAAATTTGGTTCTTTGGAATTGACTCTCTCTTAAATTGGTTATAGACTTTATGTAGGGATAATAGTTTCTAATGAAGACAGTTTATATGTCTCAAATTCCTGTGTGACAGTCTTGTGGTATTGCAAGCAGAGGTTGGGCAGCTGTTGGTGTAAAACAGCCAGAAGGCAATGTGTGTGCTGGAGTGAGGATGGGCAGGTCCTGAGCCCAAGGTCAAAAAAATCTTAAATGCGAAGGTTTCCATGGGAGGGTGGATAGGTGCAAACACACCTTGTGTAAGTGAAAGGCTGTGTCTGCCAAAGGGAGGTGTTTAGGTTATATACACTTCAGTGTCAGAGTGGAAACCCAGGCTTTTTTAAATAGGCAGACTCTTCCAGCTGTGTGGTGATGTTAAGCAGAAAACCCAAATCTAAGGTGGTGTGGAGCTTCTGCTTTTGCCAAGTTACTGCATGAGATGGAACAGCTTAGCAGGTTTTGCTTAATTAGGTACAACCATGTTCCACTTCATTTGGAACAGTGAAGTGGAGAGCCCTGACCACAGAGTGCTGTGACAGCCCGGGGTGTCTCATCTGGAAACCCTGAGTGTCCCAACAGCAGCTGCTGCAGCTCTGCTGGGCTTTGTGACATCTCAACAAGAACCCCTGCCCAGAGCTTGTCCAGGTAAAAGCTGAGGTTGGGAAGGAATGCTGAAACTCACTCATCTTTCTCACTTAGCCCTTCTCTAATTTTACAGAATAGATTTTAAAGACGTTTCCGAGGAGGTTTCTGCTGCCCTCCTGCTGTCTGACCAATATTGAACAGGGGCTGGGAGCTGCAGCTGGCCCTGGCTGTGCTGCTTTCCATTCGAGTCACCAGGAGCTCCCACGCAGCAGGGCAGCTTTTGGGAGGCCATGGAGTGGAGCTGAGCTCTGCCCCTTGTGGGCCTAGAGATGAAGAAAACGTTTGCCACCTTGGGGCTTGTTTTTCTCCCTTGTTAGATGTGGTGGAGCCTCTGTCCAGCTGCAGGGCCCTCTCTGAGCTCACAGCAAACAACAGTCCCTGTCTGCTGCTTCTCTTTTCCTGGAAAAAATAACTGGAAGCAGCTACTGAAGCTTCTGTGAGTTGTAGTGACAGAGTTACCATGTGTTTGTCTGGAATGGGCTGAGACTGGCTGCCCCCAAGAAGAAATAAAACTCAAGTACCACCCAGCCCCCTCTGGCCAGCAGAGCCAGCTGCTGTTTGCCAGGGCCAGGGCTGGCTTTGCACCCAGAGCCTGGGGCAGGGCACAGACCCTGCAGAAGGGCTTGGGAATGGGGCTGGGGGGGGACAGGAACTCAACACCTGCACATTCTCTTGGTCTTCCTCACAACTGGCCACAGCACCTTGTTCTGTTCTGTCCCGTGATGAAGCTGTACACCATGAAATGACCCTGCTGCTCTGTTCCTCAGAACAGATCCCATTGCCTCATAACCACTCTACCTCATGTCCCTGCACTTACCACAGGCACAAAAGAAATGAAAGCAGCAGAGTAATGCTTTAGTTACTTCTCTTTTTCTTCTCTGCTTTGGCTCCTTGGATTTCTCTCTCACCTCGGGACAGAGCCCTCTTTGGCTGAATTCAGGGCTGCTGGCTGCTTGTTGGAGTCAGGGTGAAGGAGAGGACAGAGCACCTTGCTCGCTGGAAGAGGGACATGTTCAGCACTGTAATACCAGGCCAGAGCTGTTAACAGTGGACTTTTAAACCTGTTCTTGAGTGTGAATATCTGAATGTCCTTGCCATGGCTTTGTATGTGAAACAAATGCTCCTAGCAAGGAGAGCAGTTGTTGAGGAAATGAAAAGCATCGCCTTTATTTGAGAACTCAAACTGTTAATAAACACATAATAAAGAAAACAATGTGAAGATGTTGGTGCTAACTGCAAAGGCTGGGTGACTTCTGGTGCCTTCCATACTCCTCTGAGGCTTCAGCAGATGGAGGTGCTCTCCCTTTGGAGGCAGCTCTCACAAGCATCCATACCAGTGTTCAGTCAAAAATCCATCTTTTTGTTCAAACTCCCTCAGATGTGGCTCACAATTAGTGGCTTTTTATTCTGTGAGATTTAAGAGCTCTCTGCTGCTGGAAATCATCCCTATCTTCACAGGTTTTCCACACACTGTCCCATCCCTCCCTGCCAATCTGCTCTTGAACAGACAGGTTTGAACCTCCTTTCTGTCCAACAGTTCCTGCAATTTCTTCCAGAGCCTCTCTGGAGTTGAACAAAGATTTGTAAAGTGAATTCTAGGAGTGCCTGTGGCTGTCCAGGGTTGTGTGGGAGCTCTCACAGGAGCCTGTGGGCTTTCCCTGCTGGAAGTTTGTATCCAGCTGAGGAGCGTCTCAGCTTCAGACTTGTTTTCTTTCTAGCACATTGTTTTCTACCTTTTTAAAATCTATCTTTTTTTTTTTTTTTTTTAATCTGCAGTCTTTGTTTCTTGCCTTGTTTCCTTCTCATTCAATTCTCTGTCCTCATGATGTTGAATCCTGTGTATTTGAATGCAAATGGTTCTCAACTTCCTCAGTTGCTCTTGGGTGTAACTCCTGCAGCCCTGTTGGCTTTCAAAAGTTGCTTTTTAACATTTCCACTAGTCATTAGTGTAATAGGAAATATTTGTTAATTGCTTCCAGAGAGACTGTCCAAAACACGGTGAGAGCCTCTCCTACACAGAGGTTCACACTTCAGCTTTTGTTTTGAGTTTCAGGGTTTATTTTCTGTCGAGTATTAGATCTGGATCATTGTTCAAGTCCTGCTTTCTTTGGGCTGTTTGAGGCAGGTCATCCTTCTGTCCCTAAATCCTGCTGATACAAACTCGTAGCTGCTGGCTGATTCTCTGCCATCAACTTCAGCCTAGTTGTATCTTGTTAATAAGAGCTCCCACCCCTCCTCTGAGGGTGAATTGGGGATGGAGAGTGTTCTTCTGAGCAAATCCTCTTTTGCAATCTGTGTAATGTTTCTTGTTGGTTTGGTAAAGGGGAACAATTCTCTGATGAGGGCTGTGGAAGGTGTTTCCATTGGAAAATATTCCTTCCTGTTCAAATGACGTAATAGGGCTGCTGGAAACAGGGTGCACAGACTGGTTCAGGAGGGGAATAGGGTGGTGGAGGCAAATCTGACACCCCTCTTGCCCTTCTTATGCCTTGATTTCATGCCCAGCTGTCTTTGCCCCACACGTTAGGAGGCTCAGCCTCAGTCTAGCAAAATTCGTGTGACTGAAGTGCCTACCTACAGCAAATCGTCCTGCCATTATTTCAGTAGTCCTGTTAATATCCTATGTCATTTGAGCAGCAGGAAGCCAGTGGAACATGGAGCCTGCAGGCACCAGAACCTGCTTTTTTTGGTCTAGAGGATCTCCAGAGGTCCCTTCCACCCCCAGCCATCCTGTGGCTCTGGGATCCTGATGTGCTGTGCAGACACAGCCCTGCCTGGCACCATCTCAGGGTCTGTCATCTTGGTGGTGTCTGAAGGGGGTGACAGGAAAATGGAGAGTGACAGCAGGACCAGCACAGGAAGGGAGAGGTCCCTTAAAGCATGTTGTGCACTGAGCATCTTTTGGTGGTTAAATAGCCCCAGTCTCTGTTTGCCACCACATGGGGTATTAGCAGGCTCTTGATCTGGGCATCCAAAAAAGAAGGGGCAGCTGAAATTGCTTCGGTTGGTTTCCTTGTCTCTCCCTCTCACCCACCCTTTAAAAAAGCACCTTTGTGAAAGTGGGAAGCAGTGGGTGTGGAGTAAGAACACTTTGTGACATTTAAGGGAAACTGCTACTCTCTCCTCAATCCCACCTCAACAAGCTGTTGGCATTAACACAGTGTCAGAAGAGTGTGGATCCTCTCCAGGCAAAGGCATCGTGTGACCCTCTCTTGTAATGGCTGTGGGAGGGGATGGGGACCAGTCCTGGGGTGGCTGTTCTGGGATACAGAGAGGGGCCTGAGCAGGGTAGGTGTGACCAAGCTTGAACTTGTTGGAGTTGTGTTTTTGTTGTTGCTTTTGTGTCTTTTAAACCCAGAAGTGTGAGGAAGAGCCAGGTGAAGTCGTTGAAACCTGTGCTGTGATCGCTGCTGAATCAAAGGGCTGGTGAATATCTTCAAAAAGCAGTGAGGTGTCTGGTGGTGCAGGCAAGACTTTGTCAGCACATCTGATTTACTGGTGTGGTTGCAGGCAAAGCTGAGCCCTTGCTTCAGAGAAACAAGTGTACAAAGGGTGTTCAAATGTGCCCTTTTCAGATCCCAGTTTTGATGTTCGAGATCAAAGCCTGTGAATTGTGATTGCTTCCTTCAGCCACAGGAGACACATCTCTGGTTGGCTCTTGTGCTAAGCATTTCCTTTTTTTAACACTACCCCATACAAATACACAGTTCAACACTGGTCTGTAAAGTGGAAGAAAAAATGTTTATAATCATCTGTGAACACCTGTAAATCTGTGGGAAAATGACACTGTCCCCACTTAGAAATCTGCAATAAATGAGGAATGGAAATTCAGAAATGGAAATGTCCCTGTCTCTCTTCGTTAGGATATTGTAATGAGCTCTTAAAAGTGCTGGCCCTTGCAGCATGGTCTGGATCCTGTGTTTTTCCTTGGAAAGCAGGAGGGCATCCCCCTGAGCTGGCTCTGCTGGGGCAGCTCTGCTCAGGCTGCACGGACTCCCTGCTCTTCCTCTTCTCACTGAGGCTTTCACCGCAGCAGGGCAGCGTCTGTGTGCTGTGCCTCGGGATCCGTGCCCTGCGGAGCTTTCAAGGAAAGGCTGGGATGCCCCGCGGTACGGAACGGAGCGATCCCCTGCATCCCACTGGGGATCGGTTCTGCATCCTCCAGCCGGGGAGGGCTCCTCGGCTCTCCCTTGCGGTGCAGGATGCCGGAGAGTTTGTGGTTCCTTTTGTTCCACAGCCTTGCTGGCGGTCGGGCAGTGGCGAGGCAGCAGCAACCTGTGCGCTTTTGGGGAGCTGCTGCGGGTGCTGGACGGCGGAGCCCCGGAGCGGGGCTGTGGGAGGAGCGCCCGGGTCCCAGCCGGGCCGGAAGGGGCTTTGCTGCTGATGCTCTGAGGCTTTGGGAGTGGCAGCACCCCGGCTGGGTGGAAGGGGCTTTGCTGCTGATGCTCTGAGGCTCTGGGAGTGGCAGCACCCCGGCCGGGAGGGATGCAGCCGTACCAGGGCAGAGCAGCCCCCGGGGCTCGGGCTGCGCCAAGCCCGGCGGGTTTCGGATGCTCCAAGGATGATCCCACCAGGCATGTCCGGCCCGTGCCGCTGCCGCCCGTGCAGCAGAACCTGAACTATTACCCGCAGATTTTTTGGGTGGACGGCTGTGCTGATGCAGGGGCTCCCTGCCCCTCGGCTCCCCCCGCGGCTCCTTTCCCACCGCCCGTACCCGACCGGAGGAAAAAGCCACGGAACGACAGGGAAAGGAGGAGCGCCGGCTTCCTCGTGATGTTCATGCTGATCCTGGTGGCCTTCACGGGAGTGGGGCTGAGCATATTTAAGATCTTTCACCTGGAGAAGGAAGTGGATGAACTGAGAGAGGTGAGGTCTGCCTGGCTGGGCGCAGGTCCCTGGGGAAACAGGGAAAGAGGAACATTTGGAATCGTGTCTGGGATGCTCCCCGAGGGGCAGGATGTGGCATTTCGGTGTCTGCCGTGCACAGGAAGGGGGGTGCTTGCCCCCGTGAGGGGCTGCTCGGTTGGTGATGGATTTATCGGGATAGCTCTGTGCTCCTGGCTGCTGCCCTGTGCATTTCTCAGCACTTCGCAGCTCTCCGTGGGCACTGTCAAAGATCTGGGCACTGTCAAAGGCAGTGCTCGGCTGCTGATGCTCTCAGTCTAAGCCAGTGTCCCTCTTCTCTCTTGACAGTCTGCCAGCGCTGAGCACATCCCTCCAGCCTCTCAGAAACTCACGGGTGAGTCTGTGCCTGGAGGAGGAACCCAGTGAAATTGAAACTTTCCACAAGAACCTGCCAATTTTTCTAGATTTCATTTAGGAAAAGAAAATAAAGAGTTTCAATTCGGGTGGAACAATTTAAAAATTGAGTTTTGAACTTTCAAACTATTGCTTTTCTTTTGCATTCCATGTTAATAAGTGAGGATATCCTTCTCAAAAATGGCCAAGTCAGAAAGAAATTTGCAGTCCTCTTGACAGTTTTTTCTAGATCTTTATTTTTTCCCCCCTTAAGAATTTTAGTTATTAGAAACTTTATTTTCAAATTTGTTCTGATCCTGAATCCCAAAAAATTTTGAAATAGGAAAATTCTTGGGAAAGGGCAGTCCTGGTTCTCATCAGCTCCTATACCAATAAATTTTCCCCTTTAGGGGAAGGGGAGCTGTCATTTGAACTGGATGCTCAGTGCTCTGATCACAGGCTTCTTTAGCAGAAGCTGAACATCAATAATAAACCTGAATTTCTTGAGGGGGCTGGATAAATAAATGGGAACAGGGAAATAGTGTAAAGGAGAAGGGGGAGCAGAGAGGAAAATTTAATTGACTCGAGAAAAGAAAAGGCTGCTTCTAAAATTAGAGAACACAAAGTAAATGTTGAGGAAAAGCGAAGGGATGGAGTGGGGTGGGATCCAAATACCAAGTGACTGGAACTGGATCATCTCTCCAAAGGGAACTCAGCCCTCCAGGGAAGGCAGAGTTTTCCCAGCTGTGCTGTCCCTTCAAGAGCACAGCTCTGCTTCCTGCCTGGCCACTGGGGTGGTTTGCAGGGTCTCAGGTGTCAGCTTTGTCTCTGGCTCCCCGCTGCTCTCTGGGCTGGTTTCTCCACGGAGCAGGTGCCAACATGTTCCCTATCGTTGTGCAGGGCAGAAGGAGCAGCTGGTGCAAAAGGAGGCGCAGAGAGCGGCACATTTAACAGGTATGGCCTGAGGGAGCAGGGAGGGCAGCTGGGATGGGATCAGAGGGTGGCACGGCAGGAGCTTGGAGGAGCCCACCTCACACAGGCTTTCCTGTTCTCCTCGGGTGACACATCTGCTCTGACAGTGGAAAATTGCTCCACAGATAAAACCCTCCCCCTCATTTGTGCCTCTCGGTGAGGCCTGGTTTTGGCTTGGTTTTTGGGGTGTGCAGGGCAGGAGCTGTCAGTGGGGGCTGGTGTTGGTGAGGTGTGAGGCTGGGGAGGACTTTCCACACTGCAGACAAGGCTTGGAGAACATCTGGGCTGCCTTGTGATGAGGGGTGTGACCCGAGGAGAAAACACACCACCGAATGTACTTACCACACTTTTTATTTTTTTGTCTTGTTTCGGCTTCCAGGGAACCCAGCCCAGCAGGACCTTCCTCTGGAGTGGGAGCCCATCTCTGGCCATGCCTACACCAGTGGCATCCAGTACCACAACCGGGGGCTGCTCATCAGCGAGCCGGGGCTGTACTTTGTGTACTCCAAGGTGCTGTTCCGCGGCAGCGCCTGTGACACCCAGCTCCTGGCACACGTGGTGTACAAGAGGAACCCGGCCTCCCCGGGCAGCCTGGTGCTCATGGAGGACAAAGCCATCAACTTCTGCACGGGCCAGAGGATGTGGGCCCGCAACAGCTACCTGGGGGCTGTCTTCAAGCTCAGGAAGATGGACAGTTTGCACGTCAACGTCTCCAAAATTGCCCTGGTTAACTTTGAGGAATCCAAGACTTTCTTTGGCTTGTTTAAGCTTTGAAAGGGAGCATGGCTGGCAGCCCCTTCACACACACAAACACACATGGATGTGTGAGGGCTGAGTGCTGCCTGGGCACAGTGGCACCACAAAACCCACCCAGAAAACATGTTGGGCTTCACCAAGAGGGGATTCAAGCAACAGGTAAAGGCTTGAAAAGCAGACACCTGGAAAGCACCAGGGCTGGGCTGCATCAGCCTGAGCAGAATTGCACATATTCTCCTTACAAAAACCCCCAACAAACTCAAAATATGGCAAGCTGAAGACCCTGCTGGAACTCACTACTTGCTGCCTGAGAAGATGGTGGGACCTGCTGCTCCCCGTGGTGTCACAGCCCTGGTGGGGACAGCTGGGGGGTGTTAAGGAGGTGTCTGGGGCATGCCACAACACCACAGACAGTGCTGTGGGGATGAGTAGTGTGAACAGCTGCTCCCCCTGAGCCATGGCTGGCCCCCTGCCCTGCACTGTGACTGCTCTACCACAGGCATTTCCTGCTAGCTGGGCTGGGACAGGGGCTGTGTTCATTTTGTGTCAAGTTATGGACCCTTCCCACCCCAGAAAATGCTCCCCAGCCCCTTGATTTAACTCACCCCAACTGCCATCCCAGAAGCAGCAGAGCTGTGAGGGTGTCCCAGAAGTGACAGTGTGGTCACACTGTGGTGGTGGGGATGGTGGGGTGGCCACAGGCTCTGCTGATGCAATCTAAGCAACACAACAGTGCAGGGCAGTGGGGCTGGAGGTGAAAGCAGCACCTCAAGCCCCCCTCCTGCCCTTTCACCAAGTGAGGGTTCTCCATGGAGGCCTGGTCTGCCACCCCTTTCCTGATGCAGGGGGTGACATTGCTGGCACCTGTCATGCTGGGCCCCTTGCCATGAGATGTTCTCTCCTGAGAAAAACACAGATGGTAAATATATATTTTTCTAGTGAGTGGTGCTGTCCTCTCCTCATTTGGTGCAACAGGCTTCTGCCATGGCCAAAGCACTGCGAGGCCTCTGTGATCAGGGTCAGCACCTCATTCCTTCTCCAGCAGAAATCTGGGAGCCTCCTCCCTCTTTGCTGCCAGCTTGGCAGGGACCAGGGCCCTTTCCGTGAGGCTTTGGAGCTCCAGCATGGAAACATCAAGATTTGGGGACTGAGAAGGTGTGGGCAGCACAGACCAGGCAGCCCAAGCCCACTTTGGACATCAGGAAGGCTGATCTCAAACCACAGTTTTGAGCTTGAGTGGAGCCAGGCCCTTGTGGCTGAGCAGAAGTGCTGCTGTCCCCAAAGGCACCATCTGTGTGTCCCCTGGCCCCAGAAGCACTTCTCATAGAGTGGCCTCAAGGGCAAAGAAATGAAGCGGTGTGAAAAAACCCCAAACCCTATTTGTTCATCCTGGTGTCGGGTCCACAGTGTTCTAACCCTGGGGCTGTCACTGCCACTGCCACCAGGCAGGACACAAAGGATGCAGCTGTGGTCCATCATCACTTTTGCCCATGCTCCTCCCTTCCTGCAGCTTTGCTGTAGGCTCTTCAGCAGCCTGCAGCATTTTTTCCTTTTCCACGGTGCTGCTCTCAGCGTGGTGGCCTGTGGTTTGTGTTGTCTGCTTCAGAGAAGTTCATTTCTTCAAAGCTTCTCAGTGGTCTGGCTCCTGCTGTGGCCAGTGTGAGGGGAAAACTGCACCCCTGTTCATGTAGCCATTGCTGCTGTTTCCACTGCATTGCTCAGGGTGGGAAAAAGTCTCAAAAGGATAAGTTTAGGGATTTTCTGACTTGACTTTTTCTCACTGCCCTTGCACCTGCACATATCAGAGGGTAGAACTGCACAGTGCAGAGATGGAGCTGCTCAATCCAGACCTTTCCAGGAGAGGCTGGAAACTGCTGTCCTCTTCTGTTTGCTGCTTGGGCTGTGTTGCCCTCCTGGTGATGGGATTTCCAAGTGGGAGTGGGAAACTCTTTGTACAGCTGTCTCTGCACCAAAACTGACTGAGCACATCAGGTGCTTCCCTTCTTTACTGGGGAGCAGCCTGCAGAGAGGCAGGGCATTCCAGGCCCACAGGAAAACTGCCCTGAGGTTCCTCTGTCTGCTGGCACAAGGTTGGAAAGGCTGGAAGGACCCCAAAGGGCTCTGTAGGTCACCACACAGTAACCCATGCAGGCTGTGGCTGCAGTCAGCTCTGGGGCAGAATGAGCTTCCTCTCTTGGGAGGGGACGAGATCTGTCCTTTCCTGAAATGCCAAAGGCACCTCAGACCTGCACCTTTCAGAGGCAGTGGCACAGGGGCTGGGCAGTGCTGTTATGAGCCTCCTGAGGTGGACAGAGCTGGTGCAGGGTCAAGCTGGGGCTCCCAGGCTTGTTCCTCAGTCAGCAGCACAGCTGGCAGTGGGACATGGTTCTGCTGCTCTGTGATCCTCAAACATCCCCCTCAAGTGCCCAGAGCAAAGCCACTGCTGAGCTCCTGGGCTCTGACTGAGGTTGGGAGCGGGGTCATGACAGGATTAAACCATTTCAAGCTGTATGGAGTCAATTCATAGGCTGCTTGTGCCACACTGATTTCATTAAAGTCAGCAGCTTATCTAGCTAATTAGCCATTCATTTAAAGAAATTTTTGCTAATTGTAACCATGAAGTATTCAATGAGTGTTTAATGCTGACTTTTGGCTCTCTCAGGCTGAGTACTGGGGTTATTCAGCCTGGAGAAGTTTCGAGGGAGACCTCAGAGCCCCAGCAGTGCCTCAAGGGGCTCCCAGAGAGCTGGGAAGGGACTACTGACAAGAGCATGGGGTGACAGGAGAAAGGGGAATGGCTTTAAACTGAAAGGCTGGAGGTTTAGATTGGACATTGGGAAGAAATTCTTCCCTGTGAGGATGATAAGCCCTGGCACTGCCCAGAGAAGCTGTGGATGCCCCATCCCTGGAAGTGTTCCAGCCCTGGTGAGACGGGACTTTGGGCAACCTGGTCCAGCAGAAAGGGTCCCTGCCATAAACAAGGGTTGTTGGAGCTATCTTTGGGCCAAATCATTCTGTGATTTTTAAGAGCTCTTAAACTGTACTTAATTTTTAAAATAAAAATAAATTATTGAAATTTAATTTGAACTTACCACGTATTTTGTTCTCCCCCCAGCAAGGGAAGGGTCTCTGCAGGAGAAAGGATATCCCAGGTGAACCAGCAGGACTGAGCACTGGGATGTTTGGGTTTTCTCTGCCCTGCAGGCCATGGTTGCAATGGTCTGAGGTGACATCCTCTCTCCTGATGGAGCAGCCTGGGTCAGGTGTGGAGGTGCCTCAGGGGTTTCAGCACCATTTAACAGGGCTCCAGAGCCACCCCCTCTGCAGAGAACGTGGCTGGCAAGAAGTGAGCCCAGACTCTCTCCTGATAAGAGTTATCTGGTCTGGTCCCACTACCTGGCACACAGAAAACTCCTGTGGGCAGCTGAACCTTTCCCAGAAGATGCCCATGTGTTTGGATGAGCAGCTGCCCAAATGGGGGCTCTGCATTGCAAATATTTATTGTTTTGTTCAGCACAGAGAGCTGCTTGGCAGAGATTTGGCCTCTTTTGTGGTTGTTGTGCATCAGATGCTGTATCCTATTTACCTGCTCTGATGGAGGAAAAGGGAAACCAGGCTCCAGTGCCTTGCAAACCTTGTGTAGGCTCAGGATGTGCTGTAACCAGGGGAGCAGAAGGGGCTGCATCACAGACTTCTTTTTTTAATCTTCTTTAACATCTCTCTTTTTTTTTTTTTTTTTTTTTTTTTTTTTTTCTTTCCCCCCCCTTGGGGTTTTTTTTTTTTTTTTAGCTGAACCCAGCCTTGGGCTCTCTGATTTTCTGTTACAATGTCCTGTGTGGGGTCACTTTTTCCAGCCCAAGGAGCTGCACAGACTCTGGCAAATCTTTACCAGGCTGAGAAGGAGAATTGTCTAGAGGTTAGAGACAGGAGAAAGGGAAGTGGGGTAGATTTAGGTATTGCTGTTGTTCTCCTAGTGCTCTGACACATGGGTGTATTACATCATGGCTACAGAAATGGAATTTCAGGCATGACTAAGTGACTGAGGTTCAACGCAGAAGAGAGGATAAGATGAGTAAAGACAGAGTAATTTTGCTGCAAGGTGAGGCAAGCTGCATCTGAATTTCTGGTTGATTTTAAGGACTTGAAAAAAAAGGAAAAGAGGAAGAAGAAAAGCTTGACAAGGTGTACTGATGGCTATCAGGACTGGACTGCATGTTCTCATCACCTTTGGAATGTGGGGACATGCATTTCCCCTGAAGTTGCTCTCTCCTCACCACTGTGAGGTTTGTGTCAACACAGAGGCAAAAAATGTCAGAGAAAATGGCATCAGAGAGGAACATTTGTGCCTCCTAAATACAACTTCTGCATGAAGAACAGGTGTCAGAGATTTAACTTCCATTACAGTCCTGAAAGAGAAATCTGAACCACAGAAGATCAAGAATGCACAAAAGATAATGCAATTTTCTCAGATTCCCTGCTTTTTACCAGCAGGGAAGGACCAGGAGGAATTCAGTAGTTAAATCCCATTGCTGCACTTGGTTTGAGTGAGGGTGGGTTGGCTGACTGTTGTTTTTTTTTTTTCCCTGAAGTAACAGAAAGGAATGATCATTTTGCTTGAAATTCCCCCCTCACATCCTGTGGAGACCCTGCTTGCTGTGCTGGAGGAGGTGACTCAGATAAGGCTGTCGATGGAAAGAAGGGGATGGTAATTTCCTAATCCAGTTTGAACCACGCTGAGGTCCTGTCTCCCTGCCCTTGAAGAGTTTATTTTGTCACCACATGGATTTTATTCTGCACAGGGGGATGTTGGTGACAAGACAGGATGAGATCCATCTGCCGGTTTATGCATCCATGTCTCCAGAGCCCTCCAAGTCACAGATCAAACATGTTCCAGAGCTGCTGGGATTGCAGTGCTACAGGAGAAGTGCCAATGCTGTGCACAGGATCCCTGGAAGGAGCAGGGCACCACCTGCACAGGTTCTTGCTGCCATCAGACTCTTTGTTGTGGGCTGCTGGTGGCCATAGGTGGCACTGGGAACTTCTGCCTCCAACTGCTGATTCCTCTCTCCTGCAGAACACCACCTGAAAGTCCTGACCAGCATTTCAGCCAAAATTTCTCCACTCTCTGCCATCCTTTATCTTCCTGCAGACAAAAGTGAGCAAAACCCCAGTCCTGGTGCTTGAAGGAAGCTGGAGGATGCACTGAGGGGATAAAGCAAGAGAACATGGGGACATGGTAGCAGACATCAAGGCTGCCATGCTCAGGAGTGCTCTTAGGGATGTTGAGGCTGAAGGCAGAGTTGCCAGCAGCTGTACAACCACTGAACTCTTTGTAAAAACCCCAAACCCTAAAACTGGCACTCGGCAGCAGCGCTTTCGTTTCTCCGTGTTTCAGCTCAGTGCCCGTAAACCCCGGGCGTGGGGGGCACTGAGGAGAACCTGCCTGACTTCCCGCAGTGCCTGGGGGGGTCATGCCCAGCATGACAGAAATGTGTGTGGAAATGGTGACAGCGGTGAGCTCGTCCCCTCCAGCAGCCCACAGCCACCAAAAGAGAGAGAATAATGTTCTATGGACGGAGGATGTGGCTGAGAGAAAAGAAATTCATGGTTTCTGTCTTAAACCATTGACTCTCCAGGGACATCACTTAGACAGCAAGTGTTGCTTCTTTGTACGGCCTTCTTTGAAAGACTGACCATTTTCTGTGACCAAACTTCTCCCCTTTGTTTTCTTGCAGCTATTTTCTGGTGGTTTGTGTCCCCTGTAAGGCTGGTACCACTGTTGAACACTTTGCTTTTGCTCTTAGGGTGTGAAAACCTCGTGCAGAACCACTGAATCACCTGCTAGCAGAATCCATCACGTAACTGGTTCAGAAATTCAATCTCTCTTCAACCGCTTTTTACTCATTCTTTACTTCTAATTTCCTCTGTAACAAAAAGAAAAAAAAGTGCTACCCCTCCCCTGGAGACCTAATTTTAAAAAGTGCTGTTTCCTGTGGTCTCCAAGAGCACATTAAACACAGAAATGTGAAGCATCTCTGCGCTCTCTTGCTGAGTGTAAAGGGGAGCAGTTGGGCAGTGAGGCTCTGTGGTGACTTCCAGTAAAGCCTCAGCCTCACACGGAGCTGCTGGGTCAGCTGGGCAGGGTCTGCTGGGAATCTCTCCCTCCCCAGGCCCTGCCAGGGCTGCACATACGTTTCTGACAGAGATGCAGGTGAAAATGCTTTTTTTTCCCCTCTCAGCATCCCTGTGTGCTGAAGGGGCAAGCAGGGCTGAGCCTGGTGTGGGGCACTCAGAGTCTCACCTGGAGTGTTCTACAGGAGAATCTGCTAGCTGGACACACCTCTTTGTGCTTAAAATTTTAATGTTGGGCACTTGTGGTGGGCTGACCCTAACCAGCTCCCCCATAACCACTGTCACTCCCCCTCATGAACAGCACAGAAAATAAGTTGGAAAGGCTCATGGTCGGGATAAATGCAGGTAGGGCACTTACCAGTTACCCTCACTGCCAAAACAGACACAGCTGGGGGAATCTAATTTATTGCCAATTCAAAGAGGTTTAGATGGTGAGAAACAGAGACAAAGCAATGCCTTCCACACACCCCCAGCCCATTTTTCCCCCTTCATGCCTTCATTCCCAGCTCCTCTGCCTCCCCCTTGGCAGCTGCAGCCAGCTGATAAAACAACTCCTTGCCATTCCCTCCTCCTCATGCATTCCCCTGCCATGGCATGGATCCTGGAAAGGCATTAATGAGAAGGAAGGTGTTGGGGTGGGCACACAGAAGGCTCTGGGAGTGGCTGTGGGGGAGACAAGCAGGGTTGATGCAGGGGATGACACGTGGCTGAGCCGTTAGAAGCTGTGGGAAACGGTCTGTGTGGAAAGTCACACTCATTATTCATTAATAAATGCTA
This sequence comes from Pycnonotus jocosus, assembly GCA_013400435.1. Lineage (NCBI taxonomy): Eukaryota > Metazoa > Chordata > Aves > Passeriformes > Pycnonotidae > Pycnonotus > Pycnonotus jocosus. The sequence goes on along the minus strand of VWYP01002597.1, from coordinate 609,012 downwards.
TCTCTGTCTATAGACAGGCATTTTCCTCCTTAAATGAAGCAAATCTACCCATAATATAACCTGCAGCCAGCCAGGGCAGGTAAAACTGTCAGCACTGTAGGCGGGACCCTTGAATTGTGTTGCATTTAAATTCACAAGGAAATGGAATGTAATTGTTTTGCAATTATGTAATGCTTTTATTTCCTGTGTTAGTGAGCTCCCCAATATCACACTTAAAGCCTGGAGGACTTATATGGGGAGTTCTGTTTGTTTTGTGGCTCTGGCTGGAGCCACCTGAGCTGCTGGAGATGCACTGACCCCAGTCCTTATGTGTGTGTTGAGGAGAGGCTGGTGGTCTGAACTCTGTCAAAAGTTAAATTTCTGTGCTGGTGACTGGAAATGAAAGCCTGGATAGACACTTAGAGATGCTTCTTTTTAGTAAGGAACAATTCAGACCAAGGAGGGAGAACAAAACAGCTACAAAAGTTTTCTCTTCAGTACCTGGTACTTTGGGGACACCAAAGTTGGTCTGAACCAGCTCTCAGTGCGCCCTTTTTGAGTTATATTTTCAGCAGAAGGGTGATGATGATTTAGGATTTTAGCTTTTATATTTTTCATCTATTTGTAATCCTGCAATTCTTTAGTGTATAACTCTAAACTCCATACACAGTGCTATCTACTGTGCTCTGTTTTGGTCAGACACAACAATTCCTCTCCAGGCCTGGGAATCAAGGACACTTCACTGCCTCTGCCCTGAGAAATGTAAACAAAAGTGAGTCGAGGGGAGCAAACTTGGGGTAAATGACTTCTTTACCTGAAGCTGTAATTGGAAGATTAACCCCCAATATGCAAACGGACCAAACTCATAAATGTGTAAAAACCCTTGACCCGTTGTCCATTTTTTTTGGGTGTAGCTCCTGAGGGGATTCACCTGCTCAAAATGCACCTGAAGGCCCTTCAACAAACATACTTGCTTTTTATTCCCCTAATTTTGCCTGGCCTCTGTTTTTAGGTGGCCCCAAAAGGCATCAAGGGGAGCAGGGCGAAGGTCTCCCCACACGAACCCTCAGTGAGCCGAGGGGCTGCAGGCGGGGCTCTGAGGGCAGGCCCAGGCTGCGGGCAGCCATTGCCAGGGGCTCCATGCAAGGGAGGGTCTGCCAGCAGCTGCTTTGGTGGCACAAGGAGAGCTGAGCAGCCCCCAGCTGCCTGGCACATGCACCACTAACACTCACCCGTCCCAGTGTCCCCGTGTCCCGCCTGCTGCCAGGAGGAATTGTGACCCCGCCTGAGCCGGGTGCTGTGACACGGGGCCGTTCCAGAGCGGCCTGGAGACACCGCGGCCCGGCTGAGGCATCAGCATTTGCATCCTGCAAACGACTCTTCACTGGGTGAGTCACTGCTGCTGAGGGGGACAAACCCATCCTTCCCCCAAGGCTTCACTGCTGGACCCTCCCCTGGCCCGGGTGCCCTGGCTCCATGAGCTCAGCACCTTTTGGAAGCTCCTTCCCCCATGCTGAGCGGTGCCAGCCTGGCCCTGCAGCAGGGTCCGTTCCCTGTGACCAGGGATGGTGCTGAGGGTGCCCAGTGCTGCCTCCTGCACCCACGGGCTGGGCTCCCCTCCATGCGGAGCATTCCCTGTCCTGGGGAGCTCCGTGTGTCCTGCAGGGCCCTGGTGACCGCCCTTGCTGCTCCCTGATGATCAGAGGCATCCTCGGCACCTGGTGGTGGCAGGAGCTCCAGGGTGGGATGCCATGTGCCAGCTCTCTGCTCTACTTGTTAGCCCTGCCTGGCACAGGAGGCTGCACAGGGGCTCCCCAGAGAGCCTTTCTCACCTTTTTATCGTACAGCTCAGGTCCCAGCTAGAGCTGTCCCTCCTCTGTGCAGTGTCTCTACACTCAGGGTTGTGCTCTCAGGCAGGGAAAGCCTCCTCCAGCAGCCAGGGAGGAGGAAGGGATGTGCAGGGGGGGATAAACAGCAGCTTCCCACTCCAAACACATATGGGGTGACAGGCTTCTTCCAGCTGTAAGTGCCTGTCACTGTCCCCAGTGACGTTTCTCTACCACCTGGAAGGGAGAAAATCAGCAGTAATGGTGATAAACAGCTCAGGGCCTAACAGCACAGCAGATACAAACAGAAAATGCCTCTTATTTACCTGGTGGAAAGGCAGCTACAGGAAACCAAGCCACGTCGGGCAGGAAGCAGAGGTTACTGAGGACAGGGACAGGACAGCCAGTGGGGGTTGTGTGCTTCTGGTGGTGGTGGTGCTGATCCACTGCTGCTCCAAAGAGCTGTCACCACCTTAATGCCCACACAGAGGAGCCTCAGAGGGCTTTCTGAGGGGCAGCAGGGATGAGAGTCTGCTCTGCTGTGCATCCTGCACCTCCCAATCATGACTGGACTAGCATTGTCAGGAAGCAGCTCTGCAGGGAAGAATCTGAAAGTCATGGCAGCTAATGAACTGTGATGATAAAAAAATGTGGAGGCCTTGAAGGTGGAGGAAAGGAGGCTTAAAGGGCACTAAATGAACACCCCTGCCTTACACATGCAAACCTACAGGCTTGCTGAGATGTGACTTCTGGAGGCAGGTGCCAGATGTAAGCCTACCAATGTGGGTTCAGGCAAAATCATACCCAGGCTGCTCCGAGAATGTTAAGTGGGAAGCTGAATTCAGAGTAATCTTAGAAGTAAAATCCCCAGGAGACTCAAAAGTAGATTAGGATCCAAATAAGCATCTGCTGAGTTCAAAGGAGCTGGAGGTGGCTGTTGGCATTATTGTGTTACTGGGGTTGTTCACCAGGTAGACTCAGGAATGTTACTGCCAGCTATGTCCCTGAAGAGCTTTAGACAAAAAAGGTGACATTAAATTACTTAGGGACTGGAGCTTTCCCAGTTGTTTTGAGGATTTGTCACACTGATCTCTTGGGACCAATGTGGGTTGAGTGTGATATGATGTGTATCAAATTGAAAGTTTTATGTTGGCTCATCACCAAAGCGATGTGAAAGCAGAGGCCAAACACACAGAAGAGAAATCCTGCAATACCTGGATGGTTTTCAGCCTTCCCTTCTCTTCCTCTGCTGTTGAGAACCCGCTTAACTGAGACGTCCTTGCCAAGAGACAGGTCACTGCTCTCTTCACATGCAAAAAACTGTCCCAAAAAAGTCAGGGATTTGTAACTAAACTGTCACAGGCTTGGAAAGGACTATATTGTTTGGGGAAGCAGCAAAAGCAGGAGGAAGTGAGAGGAGTTTATTGGATCTGCATGGTAAGGTTTTGGTAGCAAAGCCTTGGTAGTTAAATTCTAGTTCACAATTAACCATTTCTTGGGGAAAAAATACAGAAAACTTTTACCCTTACCAGAGAAAGGCTGGAGATCCACTGGTGAAAACCAGCCCAGTCTGGGTGAGAAATGAAGCACCTGGTGATTAAGTAGCCCGAGGAATTCTGATTTGCTCATTCTTTGTGCCTGTGTGGAGAACAATGTGCAGCAAAGCTTAATTGCCCTGACTGGGCAAATAACTGGAGAGGGTAAGGTGACTGGGAGCCAGTTTGGTTCTGCTGTGCTGGCTGGGAGGTAAGGCTGTGTGCTGGTCTGTCTTTTTTGCATTAAATACTGTAATTTAATATTTCTATCTGGCCCTGGGGCAGTGTATGGACTTGAGTTTGCTGTGGGTGTTTGAAAGCGGTCTGTCTTTGTGCTAATTCACCTCTGGTTGCTGAGACAGTGCTTCAAAAGGAGGCTTGGAGTCTCAACAATGCACCAAATACCTGTTTGTGGGTAGTGCCGGAGGGTGGGCAGAGGCTTTTGTGTGCCCCAGTGGATATCACATTCTCAGTGTCACTCCTTGGACCCACATCCCCAGAGTTCTTTGGTACAGCTGGTGGGATTGAGGCTGGACAAACTCCAAAGGCAGCAGAATCCCAGTCAACAAGGAATTCTTTGTTTCCTTCCTCTGTTGCTGACACCTGGAGCACAGAGGGATTGGTGCACTTCGGCTCTAAAAATCTGCACTCCTGTCTGGGCTGTCCAGCTGCAAAAACAGTGAAAACAGCTTTTGTGACCTTGGCTACTGTGCAGCTCCATATTGCCCTGTTTGCAGGCCTTGGGACTATAACATTTTCAGGCCTGTGATCACAAAAGCTGTTTTTCTGCGGTCACAAAGCACAACACGAACCTTCAATCTTGCACAAGAGCGAGCGAGGCGAGGCTCACCAGCAGTCACACGGGGATCAAACAGTGTTTACAAGAAAGGAAGCCACCTGAGAAATCACCCTTGATGATTTTACCTGATGAAAGAGCTCTGCTCGAGCAGTGTCACTCGCCCAGGCTGGCACGCACAGGCCAGAGGGGCTACAAGGGGTGTGCAAGGCTGCACCCCAACACAGGCACCCCCAGGGGAGCATTCCCAGCTCTCCTGCCATAAATCCAAGGGGAGCAGGGAGAATTCCCACTCTCCTGCCATAAATCCACTGGGAATTGGCTGAGATACGCTGGACTGGAGTGGAGGCAGTGCAGGAGCTGGATGGAGCTGGCTGTGGACACTTCTGTGTGAGGTAAGGGCAAAGAGGGGCTCTGGCTGTAGGGTGTGGAGGGGCTCCTGCTCCAGGGTGGGGTTGGCTGCTGTGCCTGGTGAGTTTTGGGTCCAGCAGTGGTGCTGGTGGGCACCTCTGTGCAGTTCATCTCCAACTCCTCAGCACTCTTTGATCAGAGGCAGTGCAGTGCAAGTGCTTCCCTTGTGAAAGCTGATCTGGGGAGATAAGCTGCGAGGCAGACATTTCCATGAGACATAAAAGAAAATAATCTCTTTTCCACCACCACCACACTTGTTCCATGCCTTGGTGGAGGGAGATGAGAGGAGGCAGGAGGGCTGAGTGGGTAGAGCTGAAGCCCAGTGCTGACCCAGGCCTGGCAGCAGCCCAGGAGTGCTCTGTAACCTGCATGGGAAACAGAACAGGAGCAGGCTTCACAGGGAATGGGTGTCCCCAGTGCTCCAGCACTGATTGTGAGCAGCCCCTGCATAAATGGGTGTTAGAACTCACCCTGTGTCTCAGCTGAGTGTGCTTCCATCCCTCCCTTCTCTATGGTGAAGCTGGAAAAGGGCAAAGAAGCTCTGTGTGTCCATTGATGAACTATGGGTGATGGAATTCCAAGTGCTCTCCATGGCTTACTTTGAAATTATTATTATTATTTCTTTTCTTTGAATGTCAAAGGCTGAACATCTTGACAGGGAACTCAAAGCTGTGCTCAGAGTGAGGCTGTGCTGCCACAGCAGGTGAATGTGCTTGTCCAGGGTTGCTAAGACTGGATAGTGGGAGCCCTCTTCTCATAAGTGCCTGGGAAGGTTTTTGGAAGGTTTTGAGTGAGGAAGGTGCCCTCCTTGCAGTGCTGTCTCCTTCATGTAACGCCTCACATTCTCACCTGTGCTGCGGTGGTTTCTGCCGCTCCTGAGATGAAATATTTTGTTTCAGAGCTGTTACTTTTTAAGTATGAAATGAGCTTACTTAAGATAAGCATGAGAAATACCATTTCTCTTTTCAAAGCCCTGTTCTCATGCTCTAAAACTCCTGCTTGGGGAAAAGCATTGCAACTGCCCAGGCTTAATTATTTGATCTTTTGCCAGGGCATGCATGTTTGTCACCAAGCATGGGGGACAACATTGTATTTATTTCCGAGATAACAGAAGACTGTTCATTTAAATGTGTTTGAAAACCACATTAGTGGCTTACTTTCCCATGTTGGCTGGTAAAGGGAGTTGCTTTTTCTTTAATCTGTTGCAAAACTCTCCCCAAAGGTATAAAATATTTGTTCTAGCTGGAATTCTGCTGTTAGAATAACAAGGTTCTTGTGATGCCTTTTCCTCTGAGGTATTGCACTATGTTTCTAATATTTTTTTTTTAACTGTGTTTATTTGCAATTCTGTGAACATTGCTCCTGGTGAAAATGCCGCTGGTGTCAAGGGTGTGGGGGAGTGAATGCAGGCAGCTCACCTGGGTGGCATTGCTTGCTGTGCCCAAGGTGGCATAAAGAAACCTGCTCAGTTTGTGCTGCCCTGGGCTAAAGGCTGCAAAAAGGGAGGGTGAATTCTCTGAAGGAACGCTTGGAAGGGGCTCTCTGGATGCCAGGCAAGCAGGGAGAAAGGGAAATGCTGGTAGCTGGGCACTGGAGCAAAGCAAAGCACCCCAGACTCTGGGAGAAAGGTTTATCACCCGTTCTGGAGGGGTGCAAGCAGCTCTGCGTGCTGTGCTGATGCCATCAGCCTTACAGACACCCAGATAAGTAGGAAAAACCTCATCCTCCCGGTGATTCTGCCTCTCCGTAATCACTTGCATCTGCCTTGTTGTTACCCTGCCCACGTGTTTTACATCTCGGCTGCTCCGGGGAGCGCGGTGAGAAACCACCCTCGCTCCGCTCGGTGACTCACGCTGCCCCCCTGCAGGAAACCGAGCGCTGTCAGCAGCTCCTCCTCATCTTCACAGGGGCTCCCACATCTCCCAAATGCTGCTGGCAGCAGCTGCAGGGGCATCCCCACCTCCTCAAACCCAAGCGTGCTCAGGAGGTGAAGGAGCCGAGCTCCTCCTCCGCAGCCCGCGGCAGGGTCACCTTTGCTCGGAGCCGGCGGGGATTCCTCCCGGAGGTGGCTTTTCTCTTTCCCGCTTTGAGCTGGGCTTCTTGAACCCTTTGAGGGCTGTTCTGCCCTGTGCTCCAACCCTTTCCTCTGCGAGAGCCGTGTCGAACACGCTGTCACACAGAGTCACGGTGCTCCTGTGCACAGCAAGGGGAGGATGCCCTGGGGGAAAGCCTGATGGGAATACCCAGAGCAGGGTGCGAAGGAAGGCTGGCTCTATTTTGGAGTTATAGTCCCTCTAAATAACTGCAGAAAACCGAGGCAAGGCTGTGGGTGCAGAGTCTGGAGTGCACACACAGCTTGCCAGAGCAGTTCTGATACATTTGGGCTCTTGATTTTTTCACCTGAGATTTTTGCTTTGCTTGGCAAAACAGAGGGAGTTCAGGACTTCTCTGGTCTCTCCTGGGGGGCTGGTGACGGTATCCAGCTGGTGATCCGTGTTTGAGTGTAAGCTCTGAACAGGTGTGAACCCTCAGTCATTGCCGTCTGCTCCCCCCACCACCCTGTGGAAATAACTCTGAAATCAGACTGGGTTTGTTATCGAGTATGCTGGGGGGAGACAGGCTATCCTCATTTCAAAGTGGAGATGTAGAAACACAAATTAAGGCTGAAACTGCTTGTTTGGGTACTCTGAGGAATCTGCCAGGGTGGTGTGAATATTACTTTCCAGCAGGATGTGTCAGTATTCAGTGTGTAAACTGTGTAATTCCATGTAATCTGTGTGAATTCAGTGCTGCATCTTCGTCCCACCAGGGGGTGACTGCCAAAAATCACAGCTATGGGGATATGGGACAAAGCTGAGCACGTTGATGTTGGGGCATGTCCTGCAGGACACAGCTTCCTCAGCCAGCAGTTTCCCTGTGAAATGGGTATTAAGGTGTGTGTTAGGGACCTTTCAGGTATCTCAGGCCAGAGGGAAATACAAACTCTTTAAAGCTGTCAGGGTCCCAGGCCCATGCTCTAATTCTTGGAGAAAATCCCTGCAGGACACAGGGAAGAGCAGAGCTGAGGTCCCTGCACTGGATCACCGAGTGATGCCTTCAGTCCTGCCACTCTGGGGGGCTGTGCTTGCTGAAATCTCCCATTATTTGGTTTCCTATCACTCCTCGGTGCTTTTTATTTTGGGCAGTCAAGATTAGTGTTATCAGGGCACTGCCTCAGTTGTCTTTCCTGTGTGCAGGGATGCACAAATGATTATTAGCTGTGCCTCATACGGGCTGTGTGTGTCTGTCCCTTCTCTGGCCGTAAGGACTGAGCTCTCAAAAATGCTCAGGGCACTGATTTGATCTGAAATAATTCGTTTTGTGGCACGGGCTCCCTAAAGGTGCCGGTGGAGCAGAGCAGGGTGGAATGGGATTTGAGGAGTTTCCTTATTTAGTTGGCAGCACCTTGGGGTCATGCAGGTTTGTTCTGAGTGTGTGGAAGCCCAACACGGGGACACGCCGTGGTTTTGCTGTGACAGTGCAGATAAAGGGTGGCGCTGCTGGAGTTTGAGCACAGGCCACTAGATGTCTGTACAGACCAGGCTGTGACAAGCAGCGTTCGCAGCTGTGAGCCGCGACTTTATTGACTTATCAGGGGCGGAGGTGAAGCCCGGATTCATGAATTTCGGCACGGGGAGGAAAGCACAGAAGGGTGGCAGTGTCAGGGAGTTCAGGGGCAGGTCCTGCAGCACAGAAGGGATGGTGCATGGCCAGGAGGTGGCTCACAGGAGCCTGGGGCCAGGTTAATGCCACCATTTCACAGCATTTCACATTAATCAGCGGTGGAAGTTCCTCTCACCTCTGTTGAACAGTAGCCAGAGGTACAGGGTGTTATTTTGGTAATGGCACTAGATGTGCAGGGTGCTGGTAGGAGGATGATAGGAAAAAGGGTGCCCTAGATGAGAAGGGGATTGCAGCTCTGCTCCAAAACATCACACAAGGAAACAAAAATTGGTCAGTGAGAGGCGCAAACAGAAGGAATTTGTGCAGCCAGAGATGAGAAATAGAAACTGGTGGTTGAAGTCACCCAGAATGGAGACTCAATCTGAGAAGAGACTTCTTATGAAAACAGGAATACAATTAAAGCCTTTTTTTAGAAAGGTGAATGTTTTACTTTGTAAAGATCCTGAGAGATTTCCCATAGAACTGCCATTTGGTGAAGAATTAATGCCAGCATTAAAACCTGGCTTCTGATCCCGGGCTGACAGCTGAGAAACCAACCAGGGAGTACTAGGAGCATGCTCTTGAACTGAAGGGTCTCTTTGGTTGTTCCAGAAAGGAAGTGATGTTTTTCTGTGGTATTTTCCTCCTGCCATTGAGTTCATAGGTCCAACAGGTCTGGACCTTTTTTGTCCCTGCCAGAGCAGCTGGCTTTGCTCTGACCCACAAGGGAGGGTGCTGCCAGTAGCAGAGGGCAGCTGTCCTCCTGCACATAACTCCCTGTTAATGGAAGGACTGTTCCTTTTACTATCAGGGAGGTTATGACACCTAGACTGCAGATCTTTTCCTAGTTTGGTGGGGATTATTACTTAAGGTGATATGAAGAAAGTAGCACATTTATGTTTAAAAATTTAAAGGTTATCAATGTTCATAGATTTTCATCTACACTAGAGCTTTTCCAAAATTCTTCCACCTTTATAGGAAGAATAAACATATGTGAAGCTGCTCCATAATTTAACAGTAGAAGTCACTGGTATAGCATATATGTATTTTGAGAACAAGGTTCAGTATGCAACATGGAAAGCCATCGAATATATCCCAGTGCTTCTCCTCTCGCACAATTCCTCTGAGCCCACTAGAGGGCAGGGAGGCTCTGTCAAACAGCAGGGTGGGGGCGGTTCAGCCAACCCTGCGGTGAGACATCCTGCACCATAGGCAGGATCCTGCTTCCTGACGCAGTCCTGGGCAAAGCTGTAGCCTGGGCCGGGGCAGGAGCAATCTCTCGTCGCCCAAATTCCATCTTCTCCCTCTCTGCTCTGCTGACACCTCCCCTTATCCACCAGAGCTTCCTGCTCTGCTCCATCCCTTGTGCCATCCTCCCATCCCTGGCTCCATCCCTCCAGCCCAGGCTGCAGCACTCTGCTGTAGAGAATAGCGAGGCTGCTCCGAGGAGGGACAAGCAGCCTCTGAGCATGGAATATCTGATGTTCCTGGCCCTGGGGAGCTCAGCCAGCCCAGGGTGAAGCAGCCAGAGGCAGGGGGGCTGCAGCTGGAGGATGAGCTGAGGGAGCTGGGGAACTGCATGGGGGCCCTGCAGCCATAGATCAGGAAATGGGTTACTGAGCAAAGCTGGCCCTGACTCTTGCCTTCACCTTTAAAAGAACATTCATCTGGCTTTTCTTGAAGCACTTTCAGGAAGATCCTGCCCAGAGATGCCTGTGCCCCATTAGGGTATTGCTCAATGGTGTTTGTCAGGGCCAGTGTTTGTGAAGAATGGCGCAGGCCGTGTGTCTCTTGGGGATCCTCTCTTCTTGTTTTCTCTTTAATTCCAGTTAGCAAGGCATTCTCTCAAAAGTTTGGACAGATAGCTTCCAAATGAATTGCTTAAATCAGGGTACTGGACAAACTCTGATGTACCCTTTGAGGAAACCAAATAATCCACTGCTTGTTCCTGTGTTCCCTTCGCTGTTGAACCTAATTCTGGATCCAGAAAATACATTTGCCAGCTGATGTGGGAAAGTGTAAGGGGAATGGACTGTATTTCTTCCCTAGGAAATAAATTTTGAATATTTGCCTTTCTGACACAGCTGAGAACACAGCATGAAGCCCAGTGAAGGCAGGGCTAAGGTGCAGCTGGTCACCCTGCACCTGGGCTGGGCCAAACTGGAACTTTGCATCCTGTTACTATAGGACACAAAATGAATGAGACACACACAGCTCGAGTACCAAGGGCAAAGGAAGAGGTTTTATTTTTCTGACTCTACCTTATATAGTTTTGGACAAATGACGGTGGATTGGAGGATGACGTTGCCACCTCTCCAACCACACTGGTCAAATTAGCAGTCCATCAATTTTCTCCTCCTCTAGGAGAAGAATGTAAACAAAAGAGAGTAGTTACAAAAATATACATTGTTTACAAGAAATCTGTGAGAAACTCCACTACAAAAATGCAAAACAACAGCAGGCTGGAAAGATCAGGGCAACAGCATCCTGTGTCCACAGCATGGATATGTGTGTCCTCAGGCAGGCTGGTCATGCAGATGTTTTTTATAACACAGAGGATTTTGTAACTTTAAAGCTCTACAGGTTGATGCATTTGGTTGTATAATAGCCAGGATTTAAAATTTCTAAGCCCTGGAGATGTATTCCCAAGCAGAGCAGATGTATTAACACTCTTTGTGCTCTCATGGATACTAGGCCACCTTCTGTCTCCAAAACTAAGCACCAGAAAAAATGGCACCTTTTGCAGCAGTCTCCTAAATGGCAGCTGGATGCAGAATAACTGTGTGAGGTTTTGTGGATGCTCTGGGACAGGATGCCTCTTCCACCAGTGGAATCAGTGATGAGCAAGCTGTGATTTGTTTCTTGCTGAGTAGAGGTGTCACATAATACCAGAGGAGTTCAGAAGCCTGCAGGCCTTTTGTGAGGTGCCATCTCCTTTTTCCATTTTGACTCTATCCTTTTGAGCTTTCTTCTTGTAGCAACCTCTTTGCCCAGCACCCTAGCCTCTGTTTTGCTTCCCGTGCCTTGTGTAGCTGCACTTCCATCTTGTGAAGCAGCAGAGTGAAGCCAGAGAGGAAACAGGGGCAGCCAAGAGCCACAAGGAGGGCAGATAAGTGTATTTTGTGAGTGGTCAGAGCTGTATTTCCTGGCTCCCAGCTGAGGAGGTTTTTCAGTAACTCCTGAATGAGCAAGCTGGTACCATGGGGATTGGGCACAGGTTTGACAGCAGCAGGGTCTGAGGTTGCAATCCTTGATCAATGTTTGCAGCTGTGGCTTCTGCTTTGTTTCCAATTGGTGATTAATTCCCCAGCTTTGGATTGGGGATCCCATCTCAACACCCCCCTGTTTTATTGTATTTGTTCTGTCATTTTGGTGCTGCTGCCTCCACAGCTCTGCAGCTGACTCTGGCCTGTTGGTCCACAGCAAGCAAATCTTGGCTGGGTGCACATTGTATCCAGGTGGGGCTTGTTCTTGTGGTCTGGCCTCATCACTGCTGAGGTGGCATTCTCACTGGAGATACTGGGAGAGGACCTGAGGCCACCCAAGATCACAGTGACTTTCTGTAAGCCCAGCCTTCCTCTGCCATGTGTGGGTGAGGTAACCTCTGTTTGGAGATGTTGATGACAAGGGAAAATCTTTCCCAGAGATTTAAGATGAGATCAGGAGCTGCAAGATTTGTGCTCACCAGCTGAATGTGTGAGGCCTTCCCCACTGTGTTCACAGCTGTATCACTGTCCCCTAAGCTTGGGGTAGCACCCAGCCCTGTTTTAAACACCCCAAAGCTTGTTTTACAGCACTGTGAAAATGCAGGCTTAGAGCCAGCCACAAATATGAAAACACAAACCATGCCAGTGAAATGAGTCACACCTTTCAACATCCAGTGCCCTGACATTTCTGAAATGTGATGCTGAGCAAGTCTGGATGGGCTCCCACCTGGAGGCAGCTGCTGACACCTTTCTATTGGCAAGCTTGCAAACTTACTCTTCATCCTGTAAAAGTCTTGCTCTAAGGGAGAACCAACTGAAATCCCCCATGAACCAACCATTGTAGCCATTTCTTTGCCAGTGTGCTGGATTCACTCTTGCTTTTCAGAGAGTTCTTTCAGTGCCTAAACCCATTTTAATTCCTCTGAGCATCCTTCAGGCAAGCTCACAGCTGTAGCTTCTCCCAGCAGATGAGCTGCTTGGCTGCCTCTGATGTGGTTTGTGGTTACGTGTAACATTGCTCATGTGGCCCTCCTGTGCTTTTGATTTTCTGAATCACCAGCAAGTGCACTTTCACAGGCAGGTGTGAGCCTTGCTCAGATGATGTGTGTAAATAGCCTGGGGAGACTCTGAGAGGCTCAGCTTCTCCCAGCCTGACCTGAGGGGTCCCTGTGCCCACAGCAGGTGTGGGTGTGTGGCCTCCAGGTGCTGCTGCAGCCCCAGGGACACCCTGCCAGGTACAGCCCTTGCACTGAGCTGCTGAGGGCTCCTGCCACCCTCCAGTTGTGGGATGGAGCTCCCCAGGGTCAGATGGTAGCCAGTCTCATTCCCCACTTGCCAAATTACTGCCTCTTCATTGCCAAGTTGCTGCAAAGCTTGGGTTTTGACAGATTCCACGAGTCCTGGAGTTGACCTGCCACAGGATGGCAGCTTTGAAGGTGCTTGCTCTAGTGGTGGCCTTTCTGTGTGCATTAAGTGAACAAAAGGCAGGCACTGGTGTCCCAACCTGCCAAACCAGCTGTGGCACAGCAGTGGCAGGGGCCAGGCATGATGCTGCCATTGGGACACGGTGTGAACATCTGTGCCTTTTCTGCTAAAGCATGGCAAAGCAAACTGTGGGCAGTCAACCTGGCAGGAGCCCTGGTTTCTCTAAATACGTAGGTCAGGCTGGGTCCAGCAGGTGCAGTTTGGAGCTACCACCCTGGTGCAGACCCTGAGGTGTCTCAGTCAGAGATGCTGTGTCCTGTTATCCTGGGCTGTACTGGAGACAGACACCACAAGGAGCTGGGTTTGGTGCATCTGCAGAGAAGGACCATGAATCACACAGGCCCAGGAGGGGCCTCTCTTGACTTAGCAGGGTGATTATGAAAAATGTGCCATGATCACATTGACATGAAAATGTGATCTGAATAAGCTGGTGAAGCAAGATGCTGATTAGAGAAGAAGGTACCTAAGGACAGGAGCTGGTGCACAACAGGGCCCTCCCAGCACCCTTTAACTTGGAGTTTGTCTGTCTGTTGTGCTGTCTGAACTGCATCTTCACCCCTGTGAGTTTCCAGCAGCAAGTTAGCAAAGCCAGCTAAAGCAGCAAGAGGAGCCTTCAGCAAGGCCTGACCCCATTAATCAGCGATGAAAGTTCCTCTCACCTCTGTTGAACAGTAGCCAGAGGTACAGGGTGTTATTTTGGCAATGGCAGTAGATGTGCAGGGTGTTTGAGTGCTGGTGGGAGGATGATAGGAAAAAGGGTGCCCTAGATGAGAAGGGGATTGCAGCTCTGCTCCAAAACAGCACACAAGGAAACAAAAATTGGTCAGTGAGAGGCGCAAACAGAAGGAATTTGTGCAGCCAGAGATGAGAAATAGAAACTGGTGGTTGAAGTCACCCAGAATGGAGACTCAATCTGAGAAGAGACTTCTTATGAAAACAGGAATACAATTAAAGCCTTTTATTAGAAAGGTGAATGTTTTTACTTTGTAAAGATCCTGAGAGATTTCCCATAGAACTGCCATTTGGTGAAGAATTAATGCCAGCATTAAAACCTGGCTTCTGATCCCAGGCTGACAGCTGAGAAACCAACCAGGGAGTACTGGGAGCATGCTCTTGAACTGAAGGGTCTCTTTGGTTGTTCCAGAAAGGAAGTGATGTTTTTCTGTGGTATTTTTCCTCCTGCCATTGAGTTCATCGTCCTCTGTCGCCTCCTTTAAAGAGGAGAGGGGGGAAAGCCATATGAAGCAAATTAGCCAAATCTTTGTAGCATATCTGGAGGCTGGACTCCTCAGTTTGCCAAGGTTTTCCTGCAATGTTTTCTTACGTTTTGGTTAGGTCAGACACTTATGTCACCCTTAGGAATAGAAATCTTTGTGTTTGCCTTTTTGCTTTGTAGATAGGTGCCCTATGCCCCTATTGGTGAATTTGATTTGGAAGTGCAGAGAGTTTGCATCCCTATGGATTTGGGAGTTGAGATCTCTGGCCTGAGCAATGTTCAGACCCATCTCTCAGGGCCTAGCCCATTTTCTTTTTGTTGTGTTGTGCAACAATACATTTAACTTCCAATATCAGAGGCTGGCAGCACACTGCAGCTGTCTGAGAAAGGTCACCGAAAGTCAGAGGAGTTTCACAAAAAACATAGATGAAAAGTTGACTCAGATTCACTGAAATGAACAAAACTCTTTCCTCTTTTTCTTTTAGAATTATCTGTTTTTTGTGAAACTCGCTGGTTTTGCTGTGACCTTTATCTCTTACTCAGTTGCAAGAGGCTTTGTTTTGGCAGGCACAGGGGGGAAGGACTTTACTACAGAGTTTGCACCCCGTGCTCGATGCTGAAGGATGGATGAAGATTTCCTGTGGCAATCCTGTCACCAATTAACAGCTTCTGCTGTTGCTGGTGCCGTATGGGCTCTGGGGATCCTATCCAGAATCCTTCCCCTCAGCCATGCAGGTGGTGAGGAGGTGCCTCTTCTGTGATTTTTTGCCATCCCACCGGTTTTTCTTGCCTATCACTGACAGAAGTTAAGAGCTGTGGCAGCATTTAAGGCTGTCCGCCAGCCTGGCCTGAATTTAAGGATTTTCCTGGCTTCTAGCTGCAATGCCAGGCAGACACACTGGGTTTTTTTGGCTCCTGCATCCTCTTCTCATTTCATTTCATCTTTTCTGTGTGTAACCCAGCAGTGATATCTGATGAGGAATCAAGAAGGCACCAGTGCAGAACAGAGAACACTAAGAGGTTCTGATGCTGTAGATATTTTTGGGGAGGGGTGATATTTGAGGTAAGAAGCTCCAGGTGACTTTGGGATGCTATTAATAGCCTATCAAGCATAACAGCTGTGGCAGCTGATGGCTCCTGTGTGGGCTGGTGGTTCTGCAGACACCACTGAAACCAGTGCCCTTGCCTTGCCTCTGCCATCTCAAGAGCCTGGGGAGCTCAGTGAGGCCCCAGTGACAGTGCACTGCAGAGAGGAAAACATTCCCTCCTCACACACCTGCTTCCCCTTTCAAAAATCCTGTATGGACCCATGTCAGACTGGACTATGACTGTAACAAAAGCTTTCCCAGGGTGGGGAGGGCTGGCCATCAGAGAAAAATGTTCCAGTGCTGCAGGATGGGCAATGGCAGGGGCCTGGGTTCTGCCCAGACAGTGTGGTTTTTAAGAAGTGAATTCAAGTGCTGGCTGCAGGGCAGGCTGTCCATGGTCAAAACAGAGAGGCCTCTTGTTTTGGTGTTTTGAGGGCTGGAGATGAGTGAGTTCCCCAGCTGCACCTCTCCTAGCCCAGGAGAGTTTTGCCCATGGGAATTCATTGATTTTTTTGACTGCAGCAGTAGCCCAGAGCTCTGAACCACTGCTATGGTTCCAAGTCCCAGTGATCTGTGTGTGCTGCAGCCATTCCCATCCCTCCAGGCAGATGTGGGTGGGAGCTGCTGTGCCTCACCATGGCCGTGTAACAGGAAGGGACGTGGTGGTTGTGAAGTGATGGTCACTCACCATCAACAGATGCAAAATCCCTCAAGGACTGGCAGGAGTCTGAGCATAGCCCAATCAACCTGCCCAGTGGGCTTGGGTCTAAATGTATGTGTGCTCCATCTGTGTTTTGTGCAGCTTTTGAAACCAGATAGGAAGCTGGGAAGAGAAGACTGGTCTCAATAAAAATGCAACTTTGGGAGCATCTGACAACATTGTCCAAAGGCTCTGAAAAAAATGCAGCCCAAATTCTGAAGTTAATCCAAAGAAGTCTCTTTGAAGCTCTACCTTCTGTCTCAGCTACAGGAACAGCAGTTGTATTCCTACATTATTTTAAAGGTTGATGAGGCCTGAGTCCTGGGTCTCTGGAATGCATGTTCAGATGTTTGCCTGGCTCCATGTCATGTCTTTCCCATCTGCTAAGGCAGAGAATTTGTTCTCAGGGCATGTCTTTACTGTGAGAATACAAGACTGGCCTGCTCAGTGAGTTGACCAGCTGATAAGATAAAGTGTTGTGCCTTCTGTGGGTTGAAACAGGGATCCATGTCTAGGTAAACAAGGAAGAAAGATGCCTGGATTTAATTAAAGCTGTGATTAAAATCTTTGTCCATCAAACTGGGGTAGAGCCTGCAGAGGAATCCTCAGGATCTGGGTGTGCTGTTGGTTTAGGATGCCTTTAGGTGAAGTGGATTTGCTGAGCAGCAAGAAGTGTGTTTGGCCATCTTTGGCCATGTGGGAACTGCACCTGGGTGCAGGTGAAGCCTTGAGATGATGCCTAGAACAGAGGCTGGACACAGTTAAAGGGATAAAGTAGGTATTTATTATAAAGCAGGTATTTATTGAAAGGCCTTCAAAGGATGCACCTTGGGCAGCACAAGAGCCTGGCCATGGCTACACCCAAGATGGACCAGGGCTCACGAGTTTTCACATTTTTTCAAGTTTTGGCCCATTTCCATGATGGGGTTAATTGTCCAATTACAGCTTCAGGTTATGAAGCCCCATCCTCCCAGTTGGCTCTCCTCAATTCCCTGCTGTTTGCACTTTTTGGGCCTGAAGCTGCAACGGTGTCCTTGGTTCTGGGGCTGGAAAAGAATTTTTTTTTTGTTTGACTGAACTGCGAAGAGAACTTGCTGACACTTTATGTGAAGTTTGGAGTTACACAATGCACTAAAGAATCTGGAAAATATGGAAGCTAGAACTGAAGGCATCACAGGCAGGTCATGCCTCTCCCCACTGTTGCATGGACACTCTTGTGCCTGTGATAATTTGCAAACCCTCAGAGGTTTTCCTGTCAGGCAGTGACTCCAAGTCTGCTGTGAGTTGGTTTCAGCCCATTAGGAATCAGTTAAAGCTGACAGGAAACAGACAATTCCCTAAATGAGAACGAGCATCCAGAGCATTTGTGCCTGTCCAGATTCAGTAGATGCAGCTCCCAGCTCAAACTTCACCAGCACAGCTCACTCTGCCCCTTCAGCTGGGCAGCATTCCATAAGGGAAAACAGCTCCTAGTTAGAAAAGACAGGGGTTGCTAAAAGGTTCAGTAGGAGTTGCTCTACTGGGAGACAAGCAGCTATAGCAAGATGGGGTCTCGGCTTGGCTGGAGATGAGGGGTGATCCTTAGGGCTCTACCTTATCTACTGTTTTCCTTAATTCCTCTGGTGCTGGTTAAAATATGCCTTGGATAGAAGCTAGGGAACAGCTTCAGCATGGAAAACAGGTAGAACATCATACCAGGAATGCTGAGACCAGAGTAGTGGAAAAGGGTGAAACGCAGCAGTGACTAATAATGAAAAACTGCTCTTTAGAAGGAGCCTGATCAGTTAGAAAATACTGAGAAGGAGAAAAGATGCCAGTGTAGTGGCTGATCGCAGGATGACTACGAACCATCAATATTATGTTCTGGTGAAAAAGGCAAATTGAGTGTGAGGATCCAGCAGGTGAGTTTTGACCAGCCCCAGTCCCCTGCACGGTGCAGTTGTGGGGAATGATGCTGTAGATGTCTGGGGTTCTGGGTGTTTATTACACAAGACCATGTTGGAAATAAGCCTAGAGGAGGCATCCATGTGCAGCTGGAGTGGTGTAAAGTCACAATCACTGTGAACTGATGTTGTTTCAGCCACACTCTAAAGTCTGTGTTCCTGCCATGGTAATTGCTCTTATGCAAAGCAGATGTCCACTGCTCTGCCAGTCCAGGCTTGCATCTCCAGTCCTGTGGGTTTAGGGCACTGTTCATTCATCCCTGTGGACATTAATTTTGCAACCCAAAGTACTTGTTCCAAAGCTGATGTCTAGCAGTTTGGCCCTTTGCAAACCCAGCTTTTTTTGTTTGTTTGTTTTGTGTTGTTTTTATCGTCATTATCTTTCCATGTGTTTTCTGGTTGTTCTGAGAATTGCTACAATTGGTAGTGATTCATTCTCATGTTTCTGCTTTCTGCGGAGTTCATTTCCCATGGGTGCCTTTTCCAGCCTCATGTGGCTGCCCAGTGGAAACAACCCAGAGCTCAGGTCAGAGCTAGGGGCTCCTGCTGAAGCAGAACTGCTGTCCCACCTTTCTGTTTGCTGGTAGTGGTTTGGGCTGGGAACTCTGGGCAGCTCTCCACAGCTCATCTCCTTGGGTTGCTTCCTGCAGGAATGGACAAGACAAAGGGGAAGCTGCTGGAGCAGTCTGGGAACACCTTATGTGTGCCCTTGATTTTAACAGAGGTGTGAAGCAGTGGCTGCCCAGCCCTGGCTTCTTTTTGTGTTGTTTGGAGGGGCTGGAAAATGCTGATCTGAGCAGGGCTGGAAGGAAGTGAGCTGGGTTTGTGATTTAGCAACCAGAGGTGTATTTTGCCACTGATGCAGGCACGTATCAGTGACTCAGTGCTGGATGGGTCACTCAGAAATGGCTTTTAAACAGAAATTCTCATTTGGAGAAGTCTCCCTGTGGGCTTCATTCTTTTCCTGCTTGCCTCCTCCTTTCTGAGGTGTAATTTTGCTTAATTTGCTGGAGTTTTTCTAAGCCCCCTGGATGTGAGTAAAATCAGAAGCAGCTTTTGTATTTTTATATGTAGATCTGTGTGTGTAGCAACTGTCAAATATCAAGCTTGCTGCTAAGGCCACTGGTTTTAAAAGAACCACTGGAGAATTTAGGATTTCACTTTGACTAAGGCTGTTTTTCTTTTTATGGGAACACCACGAAAAGTCTTCTTTTTTTGGTACAGTTTTGAGCCAACAGGTGCTGGGATAGCCTCTTTTAGAAGTGGTCTGTTTGTTTAAATTCCTGTGAAATCCAGACTCCAGGGTGAGTCTGAAGTGGTTAACAGCACGTGGGGCAATGGTTATAAGCCAAAGTAAATGTTAGACCTTGTGTTTTCCTGATCCCAACAGGGAAGCTGTCCAGGCAGCTGGTTTACCAAGACTGACTTTCTAGTAAGAGTTTGTTGTTGAAGTTTCCTGAAAATTGAGTGCAGGAAAGTCTTTGGATCAGAAAAGGTTGATTTTTCTACAGTAAAGTCTAAACAGGTCAAGCTTTCTTTAGCAACAGAATATGAATTGTTCAGGGTTTCACTTAGCAGAGCAGAGGCTCTTTTTTCATAGCTTCCAGTCAAACAGTGACAAATTACAGACAAATTGGCAATGAAACATGATAAACTGTCATGGTATGAAACCAAGTCTCTGCTCAAACAGCACCACTAATAAATTCCTTTGGCTCGATATTATGATGTGGTCTGTCTTATTACAGATAAAGAGATTGAGCTGGGTGTGATTTTAATAATAAACCAAGAAACACACTGAAACTTGGACTTTATCAGCAGACAATTAAACCGTCATCTTTATTTACTGTAAGCTTTCTATATTTTCTTTTTCTGGCAAAAAGAAAGACTATCTGGACTGTTAGCACTTGCTCATGTACACGGGTATTTATCTGGAAATAACTGTCAGCTTCAGCTGAAGAATTCTGGTTCTGGAGGTATTTTGGGCCAGCAATACTGAGGATTTGGATAGATGAGCCTGACTAACTGCAAGACTTTTTAGGGATGCCACCATAACCTCTCCCAGCCATCTTAGCTTGACTTGGCACTGGGAGCAGTTTTAACCTAAATCTTGTGCTGAGAGCTGTAGCCCTGAGCTCAGGTGCCCCTTTGTGCCTGCTCCTGGGAGAAGAGCAATTCCCCCACTCTTTCGTGGGAGCTGCTTGGGAGCTCAGCAAATCCAACACAAATCTGATACCCTCAGTGTCCTAGGAGAGAGGGACAGTAAAGTTTATCTTTCCCCAAACAGCTGTGTGAGGGTGAATTTGGAGAGAAACAGTGATTGAGAAACATCTGTAGGTTCTACCCCTGCCATTCCATACAAATCAATGCAACTGCTGCTTTGCAGTGAGTTTTGTGTCATTTTTGTGCCTAAATTGACAACGCTTATCCCCAGCTTTGACATGGAGAATCCATGTGCTTATTTTGAATTATTCTTTGCAGAGTGTGCACTGGCATTTGTTTCCCTCACACAAGAACCATGGGCAGTTTGGACAGGTTTAATCTGTCTCGTGCTCTGGCTGCAGAGGAAGAATTCCTGCCAGGGCCAGCTTGCTCAGCTCTTTGTGGTGCCATTTTTGGCTTTGCTGGCCCCTCTCCTTCCAGGGTGCTTCAAAGCTTCTGGAGTCTCCCTCTGGGTCCAGTGCTCCTTGGTGGCACTGAGAGCAGAGCTGGGAGGAAACAGCTCAGGAGATGTGCCTGGGCTGCTGCTGGCCTGGGTTTGCAGAGGGTGAGATGGATGCACAGACTCACATCCAAGCTGGTGCTGAAAGCGTTAAACCGGATTTTCAGCCATTGCACAATGGGAAGAGGATTTGGCTTCTCTCTGAGTCCAGATTTGACTTCTTGCCCAAGTTAGAGATGACTTTTCAGTTAATTCCTGCCATTTATCAGTTTGGGTTGGTGAGGTCATGAAGTGCCTGTCAGCATCGGGAAAGCTTAACTCTTGTTTTCCCGGGCTGCGGAATATTTTGTGGGAAAGACTTGCTTCCTGAAAGTTGCTCCTGACAGATGCACTACTTTGTTATGCCCTTTGAGGGATGTGAGACCTGGCAGCTCTGCCTCCAGCTGGGGAGTAGCTCCACCTGCTATTTCAATTTATCTCTATTTTTAACTCTATGTTTGTAAATTAAATAAAATATTCTGTCTATAGAGAGATATCTTTACTTCCCTGCTTGTATTTATCTGTAAATGCCAAGGGGCTGCTCGTGTCCTTTGCAGGGCCCTGTTGTGCCCCTGACAGAAGGGCAGAGTGGTGCTTGCTAAAACAGGAGGCTGTTTTATCCCTCTTCCTCCTCTCCAGCTGGACTCAGACCCAGCCTGGACACATCCCAGGCCCCTGCCTGGGTGGCTTTGGAGCAGATCCTCCATCACATACAGCACAGCTGTGGCTGCCTCCTGAAATCTGCTGAGCAGAGAATGATGCTGGAGCTGCTGGGACTCTTCTGGCTCTGCTCACAGGGTTTCCAGCACTCCTCAGTTTTCCAGTTGCTTAGGTTTTTGTGTTGGTAACTCTGGGTTTTTGCAGATCACTCAGAGGCAATCTTCCTGTCCCAAACACATGCTCTGTGTAGGCAGCACTTCCCCTCTGTGACTGGGGCAGTCACACAGTTGTGGTGGTGTGGTTCAGGATACTGGGACCTTTGATCCTTGCAGCAGTTGGATTTCAATGTCCTGTGCAGCAAGAACAAATATTTTCTGTGGTGATGTGTTCTGTGGCGGCCCAGCAGAAACGCTGGGGCTGCCATTGTGGTTGTGCTTGATTGTGCTGCTGTTCCCCAAGGCCCTCTGGGGCTGCAAGTCAGGCAGAGCTGAGCCAGAAGCAGTGTCTTGAAATATCTTAGTAAGTACAAGGGAAGCATTGCTGGCTTTGCCAAAAGCAGCACACATCACCTTTAAATCAAAGTCAGCCGATGAGCCAAATTACTTTTAAAGCAGGAAGCTCCCTTCAGATTTATTGCCTTTGTTTAAATATTTATGATTTAACTTCCTTCTGCAACACATTAATCATCTTCTGTACAGTTGCAATCCTCTAGATTTTTTGCTGATACCAAAAATAACTGTGATGATTGTGGTGCTCTCTCTGTAGGATTTCCTGACTACTTCCTAACTGATTCAGAAGGAAGGGAAATGCTTTTTTTTTTTAGCAACTTGGATATTGCGTCTGCATCCCATGTGCGATTCCTTGAGAAAGAAAGTTGTCTTCTTGTTGTTTTAGTTTGCCAGTACCTTGCAGATAAGCTCTGTGCTGTTTGCTGAGGTTCTGGACTTGCCAGCTGTTCCCCATCCTAAACACACACACCTGAACTTTGCCAAGCTTGCTACCTTGTGCTCGCTGATGATGGGGAGATAAATGCCTGGGCTCTGACACATCAGAGTCCTCCCCCTTGCTGGTGTTATCTGCATGGATTTCTTCCCGTGGCATCTGGGTGCAGAAATATTTTCTGTGTGGGTGAGAAAACCGCCTGGTTCTTTCTGGTTCCACTTTTCATTTGCAGGGACCTTGGGAGGATAATGCTGGTGTTGGCACGTGAAAAAGCAGACCCCAACAGGACTGTGAGGGTTGTGTGATCCCTTTCTGCTGGTGATGATGATGCCTTGGAGTGGCCACCTAGAACAGAGGCTAGACAAGATTAAGAGAATAAAAGTGGGTATTTATTAAAGGCCTTCAATAGGTACACCCTGGGTAGTCAGAAGCCTCCCAGAGGGGCTACACTCAGGATGGATGATGGTCAGGAATTTTTCAGACATTTAAAAGTTTGGTCCATTTACATGTCAGGGGTTAATCCCCCAATTACAGCTTCAGGTAATGAAGTAATTTACCCAAGTTTGCTCCCCTCCAAGTCACCTTTTCTTTATACTTTTCAGGCCCTGAGGCAGTGAGGTGTCCTTGAGTTTCAGGCCAAGAGAAGAGTTGTTTTGTCTGAATAAAATAAAATGGGAAGGCAGCAACAAACAGGCTATGGATCTTTAGAGTTATACACTAAAGAAGTACAGGATCTGAAAAATATAAAAGCTGAAATCCTAAGGCTTCGATGAGGGCCACACTGCTGGTGCTGTCCCCCACCCCACCAGGCTGGCCATGCCACTACAACTGAGCTGCTGGGAGCACACAAGGGAGCCTGTCAGGCAGTGATGGTGGCTGCAGTCAGGACTTACCCACCTGGCTTAGATGTGAGCAGGAAGCTTCACCAGTGAGCCAGGTGTCATTGTGGTTTTGTAGGAACAGGGATCCCCAGAGGCACAGGAGCTGATAAAGGATGCTCACAATTGGCACCACGGGGCAGGCAGGAGGGTGAGCTCAGTGCCTAAAATGCTGCTCCTTGTCTTCCTTAATAGCAGGAGCTCATGAACACTGACAGGGGAACAACTGGAGAAATGCAGGATGCTGGAATGCCAGGAGGTTCTAGCTGGGGCAGGGTTAGGCTTTATTTCTCCTGGGGGTATTGCAAAGAGTGTGGGATCCCTGATATTTCTGTTCTGGGGGGTGGGAGACTCCTTCCAGATAGGGCTCAAGAAGCTGTGCCTGCTGTCAGACCCCTGGAAAAGGAAGATGAATTCTCTAATCAGGAGCAGTTGGAAGCTGGTGGCCTGTACCTTGGGACAGATCTTTCCTGTCATGGTTTTTTTGGGTGCTGGTGGAACCCTTGGATTCTTGAGCATGGGTATTAAACTTTGCAGTTCTCATGGCTAATTTTTTGACATGGAGTAACATTCAGAGGGTGATGCTCAAAATCCTGGGAATTTGGCTAGAGGACCCCAGGTGCCACACCCCAGGGAAGAGTGGAAAGCTTTTCCCATGCACATCCTTGCAGTTCAGGGGAAGGTGGAAATCTTTCACTGTTAGCTCTGGGCTGTGGTTTGGATTGTAATTATGTTTATTCATTAGCTGTTGGTAGTCTGCTTCTCTTTAGGTTGTCTGAAAATAGGAATGAAAATGAATTTGGGATTGGTGAAGTTGGGAAATCAGTTTGTGAGGGTTTAGACTATTTAAAATATTAACCACCACTATCTACTAACAAATATGTGGGTTTTTCCTAGTACAACACTTTCCTCGGAAATGAGTAACAAAACACAAAACCCTACAAATATTTGCCAAACACAGGCTGTTGCATCAGTCTGTCCATTAACAGAGGAGGTCACAAAATCTATGTGACTGGATGAGAATATGGCAAATGAAGTTTATTACCAATCAATGCAAAGCAGCGTGCGTGGGGAATAAGAGCTTGATTTAGGCACGTAGAAATCGACATTGCAGTTGGTTCTTTCCAGTCTGGAAGGCAGCTGGAATCCAATATCCTGCTGAAAACCTCATTGCAGCTCTCAGTGGGAGCAGAAAAGGCAAACAGGGAGAATTTGGAGCAAAATAAAATATAAATCCATATTTATTATAAGTATAAAACATATTTATTTTAAGTGAAATAGAAAGCCAAACATCTGCAATGCTGGTGGCAGTTCCAGCCTGAGAAACTGGAGTGCAGAGGGGTAGGAAATGCAGAGATGGACAGCTAGGATGGTGAGATTTCATGTGCAAGGTAACCTCACAATTTAGAAAGAGGCAGTTTTGAGGAGAGGTGCATTTATCCATAGAAAATTGAAATGTGCTACAAGCAATCATGAGTGAAACAAAAGAGTAGAGGCACATGGTGAAATGGTTCAGCTGCAGGTGAGCCAAAGGAACTGGGGTTTTCACAACATCCCATCCAAGTGCTGTGAATTGATACAGGATATTTTCGAGGCTGGAAATGTACCTGGTCACGGGGGTTTAGTTACATTTGTGGAAAGTAGGTCTGTGACTGGCTTAAATTTCTCAGCTTGGCAGGTCAGCAAACGTTGCTTGCTGGGATGGATAAAGCAGGGTCCCATACGATGCACACACCTTCTTTTATACTTTTTAGCACTGTCAGAAAGAGGCTGTTGGGTTAGACAGACCAGCTGTCCTGGCTGAGGGCCATGAGTGTGTTTGTGTCAGCTGAGGGCACTGTGCTGGTCAGTGACTCTGTGTGCACAGCTTGGAAGGGCTGTCTTGGTTTCTTGGGAGATGTTTAATCCCAGTGTCCTGGTACCTCCTTTCCTCTGCAGGCACTCTGTACTGTGAGCAGGGAAACATTAGCAAAGGTTACACAAACTCTACCTATAAATGTTAGGGGAAAATCAATCCAACAGTCTTGCACATGCTTTATCAGCCTAAGGACTCCAGGGAAAAAGAGGAGTTGCTCTTCCAACCTGCTGTCCCTTGTCCTTCATGGCATGGAGCATGAGCCCTGAGATCCAGAGGCAGAGGATCTTGAGGAGAACAACTGAGCACTGTTCAGAACAAACCACAAGAACTTTATCAGCTGCTAATAGGAACTGCCTGCTAATCAGCCTTCAACTTTCTTCATGTCTGGTGTTTTGCAGAGATTTCTCTCTGAGAGGACCCCTTGTAATGCTCAGTTGTTTTCTGTTTGTTGCTGTCATGCTTGGATTGAATAGGATGTGTGTGGGTAGAATGAGAGGAAGAGGAAGGAAAAGCTTCACATAGATTTTTGTGGTTTCACCCACAAGAGAAGACAGATTTCTCCTGTTTGCATGACATCCTCCTCTCTTTGGGATAATAGCTGCCCTTTTGGGGTGTGGTGGATGTTCCCTGGTCCTGTGAGCTTTCCCCTCAGACCCTGCATCTGCTCTCAGAAGGCAGACCCAGTGTTCTGGAAAATTTCCATGTATTTATGACTAAGGGAGAGTGTGGGCATTTGGTTGTGTGATGTTCCTAGGAAAGGACTCGAGATCTCTCAGGAATCTGTGACTGACCTGGGGATTTTGTTGTTTCAGTGAGTTGTAGAGCACTAAGAAATAGATCTCACACGTGGACCCTGATACAATTTCTTTTTAGGAGAAGCATAACAACAGTTTGCTGTTTGAGCTCAGAAGCTCCACAGAAGGATGTAGGTGTATCCTAACAGTGATACTCCATCTAAAGCACTTGCTAGATGAGGTGCATGTGCTGCCCTGATCTTTTCAGCCTTCTGATGTTTTTGCATTCTTTAGTGGAGTTTCTCACAGACTGTCATGTACGCAAAGTGATGTCTTTGTAACTTCCCTTCTTGTTTACATTTTTTCTCCTTGAGGAAGAGAATATTGATGAGCTGTGATTTTGACCAGTGTGGTTGGAGAGGTGGCAGCCTCACCCTCCAATCCATGGTCCTTGCCAGAAATGTAAATAAGTGGAGTCAAAAATAAACTTGCTCTTCTTTTGTCTCTGGACTCAAGTGCACCTCATTCATTTCGTGTCCTACAGCGACATACATGAGATTACTCATTGATGATTGATAGATGGGAAGACTGAGTCAGTGATCAGAATTTGATTTTACTGAGATTTTCCCAAAGCTTATATACCATTTTAGGAAGATTAATAATTTTCTACTACAACAGTCAGGTTACAAATTACACAGACAACTCATACATTCTACAACATTTTTTTGCTTGCACAAAATTGATTGAATCTCCTGTTTCCCGTAAGCAGGTTTAATCCCATCTTCTGTAATCTTCAAAGTTCTGTTTGTTCTTGCCATGGCATTCTGATTATCAAGCTAGCTATGTCAATTAAATCTGTCTGACTTTCTGTTTTGTGTATCCCCATAATTTCTCATCCCAACTGCCCTTTACTATCTGATCCTCTGCATGGATTTAAAGACACACAGTGGTCTTTAATGAATATCTGCCTGCAAATCCACTTCATCTCCCCTTCCCACCAGGGGACTGACCTGCAGGAAGCTGAGTGCTCCACCTGAGAGATGACTGAGACAAGAGTGTAGGTCTCCAGTGTAGGGAGAGAGACTTGGATCTGCCATTCCCAGCTGGGGTTTTGCAAGCCAAGCTGGGGAGCTTCAGTCAGTCCTGCACTTGTGTTCCACGTTTGACTCCACTGCCTGGTTTAAAGGTAGATTCTGGGAGTTCTTCACCCTCAAAGTGGATCCTTGTTGTGTGGACTGCAGGAATCCTGTGAAAATGGGTGTGTTCTTCCCACCAACAAGCTGCTCACAAATGACAGGGTCTCTGACTGTCACAGACCTGGATGGAGCAGCAGAGGGAGACAAGAAAGGNGACTGCAGGAATCCTGTGAAAATGAGTGTTTTCTTCCCACCAACAGAAGGAGAAAAGAAAGCTTCACAGAAGATGCCAAGTTTTATTCCAAGCTGAAATCTCTGAACTGCAAGGGCTGGGGAGTACAGTTGTGAAGGAAAGCTGCTTAGGTTTTAGCCAAATGATCACAGGGTGGATGGAGGGTAATGTGGAGCCTCACACACTCTTCAAAGGATCGTGTGACTTTGCCAGCAGAAGATCTGTTGCCTCCTAAATCTGTGCAAGAGCCCTGAATGTGACTGATGGACGTGGCTTGCACAGATCTGCTTCTTTCCACACAAGTTATTCTTGCAATAATATTGAAGAGGGCAAGGGAGGACTTGGCTTGTTCATCTCACCTGACTACTGAAATCTGGAGAGCTGGGGTGTTGTTTGTCTTTTCCAGTCTCCCTACACTGAATATTTTCAATAGGAGGAAAAAAGCTTCTATTTTATCATCTTTGCTCTTCAGTTTGTTGCCTAGCATTCCCACCTAAACAAGCAGTTGTCAAATTAAAAGTAAGAAAGCTGCTAATAATAAAGTCTCTCTGGAAGGACATAGCTGACTCACTCCAGAGGAGTAATCTGTAATAATTGGATTTTTTATTAGTGATTTCCTGATGTCTTGACCCTATACTTGGCTATCAGTCTATCCTCCACCCCCACTTGTGTAAAAAAATAGCTGACTCAGATGCTTGTGTGATGACTTCTGCTTCCCACTTCTGCTATAAAAATGGTCCCTCCTGGAGTTTGTAGGGGTGAATTAAAGAATTGAGCTGGGCAATCTTCATCTTTTACATGTATCTGAGTGTTTATTTATGTGGCTTGCATGGTGCCACCAGCTCAGCTTTTTGTGTGATCAGTGATTGTCTCTTGGTCTTGTTCTCATATAGAAGATCATTTTCTGTGCAATTGTTCAAGACTGGAGTGTCCCTCATCCTGCTAATACAATGATTGTCATTCTTTTGCTCTGACTGTTGGGTAAACACATGTTCAAAATGCCTTTTGGGAGGAGTAGGTATAAGTACTTCTGGCCTAAAATAGGAAATGCAAGTTGGCACAGCATGCATTGGAGAACAAATGGATGGTATTAGACCAGAGGAGGGGAAAAATAAGATATCTTGAGAGAAGCTAGGTGAGCCTGATTGCTCCTTTTTGCTCTGATGTGAGTGACACATCCACTGGAGTCAATGAAACATTGAGAGAAGTATCTCAGGAAGGAAAGAGCTGAGATTCAATTGGCCTTGAAGCTCTTGTGAGGTAAACACAAGACTAAGCCCTTATCAATGTGTGATCAGCATCTTTCACCTGCATCAGGATCAATTTCCTGGTGCACAGGGTACAACTGACACTTCTGAAATCACCCTCCCCGATGTGTTTATCTTGGACAGAGCAGGAGTGGGGCTGACATCAAGTTAAGTCATGAATTATTCTAGAGCTGCCAGCCAAAACTGGTGCCCTTCTGCCCGTTGTCACCCTGTGACCTGATCCTTCTCCTCCTCTGCCTTTACATCTTTGCAGTTTTATTTTCCATTTCAGGAGCTTTGCCTCTTATTGCCTGGAGAGAGGCACTAATGATGCCTTGAGTTGAGTTTCAGCTTTCATGTTTTTCAGATTCTGTGCTGCTTAGGGGTGCAGTTCTGAGCCTCATTTTTAAAGTGTCACTCAGCTCTGCACAGAGCAGGGAGACAAAACAAATCCTTTTCCAGATGGAGACCAAGGACAAGGAGTACAATTTTCAGCCCAACAGCACAAACAAGGGAGGGCTGAAGAGAGAAAACAGGAAAGATGGGACCTCATAACCTGAAGCTATAATTGGACAATTAAACCCCAATATGCAAATGGACCAAAACTTATAAAAGTGTGAGGCCTCGTGACTGTTTGTCCATTTTGTGACGATTTTGGGTCCGTCTTGGGTGTAGCCCTGATCAGGCTCCTGTCCTGCCCAAGGTGTATCCTAAAGGCCTTTCAATAAATATCTACTTTATTCTCTAGCTCTATTCAGTCTCTGTTTCAGGTCAGCTTTCCCAAGGCATCACTAACAGTTATTTCTTGTGAGTTTGTTCTCACTGCTCTTGCCAGCAGAAATATTTACAAGAATCTATTGCTGCACATGCAGATGTTGTTCTTTGAGGGTCACTTCTGCTTTCCATTTCTCCTCTTTTCTTCTGATGCTATCAGGCAGTCAGACAGAGATCCTGTGACAGACTTGTGGCTTTCCATCCAGACTTCCCTTGGCCCTGAGGTCTGAAGCTTTGGAGTGCTGTGTTGCACCTGGACAAGTGTCCTTTGCATCCAGGTGTGTGACCTGACTGCAGTGTGACACTGCCCTGTCATCACTCTGCTTGCTCTGGTCCTCCTTTGGAGATCTGCTGTTGTTCACATTCCAGGGAAATTGTGGTTAACTGTAGAACAGCTGTGGCAGCATTGGAAAATACCCTGTCACAGAGCAGAAACCCTATCTTCCATTTCTACTCTCTTATTAAATGTGGGCATTGAAAAGAAACACTTTTCCTTCCTGTTTCATCCTTCCACTGCTGAGGTCTGATGCCTCTTGGTACTTTCCTTTACTACCTGAATTTCTGGTGGAGCATTTCAGAACAATCTGTGTAAGGCTTTGGAACTATTTTATTTTCATACTTTTTGAATCTCAAAGAGGTTTTGTCACAGAAAGGCACAGTCTTTTTGCAAAGCAGGTGAGATGGCACAGCTCAAGTAAAGGAGATGCTGTGGTTCACTAGGCATGGATCACTTCTGTTGTTTTCCTCATCTGAGGTAAATTATCCCATCTGAGGTAAATTAATGCCTTCTTTAATAAATATATTGATGAGAACAGGCATTGGGTTGATGAACTCTGCTTCCCCTTAGGCTGGGCCTGCTGGTGCCTCCAGCTTGTCAGGGAATGCAGTCTGTCCCTGAGCAGGGGTAAGAATCACACTGCAGAAACAGAACCTACTGCAGAGGTTTCATTGATTAAAAAAAAAGAAAATCTACTCTCTTCCCGTGGAAAATGTGAATGTTTAAAGATACCCATTTTTGTCCTGCACTGAGAATCAACAACCTCACAACTTTTTGTGGAAGAGGGATATCAACAGTTACTTGAAAATTGCCTTGCCCCCAAGAAAAAATGTTATCATTTTGTTATCTCCCAGCTGCAGCCTTTTCTCATCATTTGCTCCACTGAATGTGGTGTGGGGGAGAGTTTGCATTTTGGAGAAATTCCTGTAAAATCTCCAGTGCTACTGGAGAGGAGGCTGTGGTGTGTTGTGGGAGCGTTGGGCTGCTCGATAAAATGGACTAGTAAAACTCTTGGATGGCAGCCCTGGTGTTTCATCCAGGACATTCAAGTTAATGTATCTGGATGGAAAGTTGGGCTAGAATAAAAGCACTTGAAGAAACTGTTACTTTTCTCTTCTGGAAAACCTAACCAGAAGCATCACTTGATGTTTCTAGAATTTAAAAAATTGAGGCAAAAAAAAAATTGTGATTTTTCTAGGGAAAATGGAGCATTTTATGTTTTTCCTGAAAAAAAGATGTTCCCTGAGAGAATTTTTTCAGGCCTAAACCTGCATTTACTGGGGAGAAGTGGAAGAGAGCCTGTGAGGGATATGTTTTTATAAATATTGTCCAGTTCCTTGGATCCTGACAAAGTCTGGGTGGCTGAAAGCTTCTCCATGAGCCATCCCTACATCACCTGCATGGTCCACACTGACTCTGGTCCACAGCTGCTGGGGAAACACAAAACCTTTGCCTGCCTTTAGTAGAAGGAGGAATGTGCTGGTTGGAGGCTCTGAGGATGAACAGCAGGATTGGAGATTGCTGGGTGTGCTGTGAGAACAGCTCATCACTCAGGATAATGTTGGAATTTTGCTCTGGAATTGTTAGAGCCAGGCTTTTAGAGTGTCAGCCCATCTGAGCAGCCCATCTTCCTGTCTGCCATCTAGGGACATAGTGATAAGCTGAAGTAATTCTTCATTTGTCCAGGGACTGAGCACTCTGGCTGAACTTGGAGTGCCAGAATAATTAAAGAATGTTTCTGCAGGTGGGAGCATTGGTTTTTTAGGCTGAGATGGTTTCATTGCACAGGAACTATTTCAGAGTTGATTTTGATAAAGCTCCATTTGCCTTCAGTGGCTTTCAATCAGCATAAATGTGGTTTAACATTTGTCATGAATGATTAAGTATTTTCTGCCTTTGGGATGATAATTAAAATCCCTGAGCATTCTTTAGGCTCTGCAGACTAGCCTGGGTGATGCTTACCTGGAGTGAAAGCAGAGCTAACTTGCCCCTAAAGGCTATCAGTGGTCAGTCCTGAGGGCAGCTGATGCTCTTGGGTTCATAAAATCATTTAGGTTGGAAAACACCTTTGAGATGGAGTCCAGCTGCTGCCCTAACACTGCCAAGAGGGAATCATAGGGCCCTAAAAAGTGGGAAGTCAGCAGCAGCAGCAGCATCTTTGTAGGTATCCTCTTCTCTGGGCACTGAAGTTCAGATACAAATTACTCAGGCAATCAAAGATTAATTAATTAAAAGCATCAATTTTCTTAATCAGAGTCAACAGAACTACATGACCTCATTTTTGTGTATGCTTTGATGTCTGTGTAACAGCAAGGGAAGAGTGCAAGGCTTCATCAGGACTTTGGGATGACTTTTGGAATTAGCAGCAATGGGGAATGAATGATCTCTGACACCTCCTGCTTCCCATACTGGGTTGCTTTTGGGAAATAGTGTTTGCTGTAAGATAGAGGATGAGAAGAAATGGCTTTTTCTCCACAGCAACAGATGACTGCATTTTACAAATCCTCAGCTGATTCCATGTCAAATGTCAAGGCAGAACCAAACTGTGCATCTTTGTCAGACTCTGAGGGAAACTAAAAGGAGGAAAGAATTTTACTGTGCAAGAGAACTGTTTGAAATCTGAGGTGTGCCCATCCTCACTAGTTTTGATTCAGTTCTTTGTAAAAGTAGGAATGACATTGTTTCCCACTGGTTTGACTTCTTGGAAGGAGGTGCAGATGGTTTCTTTTCAATGCAACAGCTGAGGGCTCAGCCTGGAAAACTTATGTTTTCAGTTTTTTAAAACCTGGACCATCTTAACTATCTGTGCCGAAAATCAGTGCTGTGAGCTGTCCTGAGGCAGAACTTTCCCAGAGAACTGAGACCAAACAGGTGGTGTCCAGGCCTATCTGGATTTTATGGATAATAGCAGGGGCCAAAGCAGACCTGTCCAAAGGCTAAAGGGAGAGAGCTGTGGGATGGGATCACAGCCAGGGGGTTCCTGAGCTCTTGCATTGTGACAGGGTTGTTTGCAGTTGTGTTGCCTTGAGGTCTGCATGGTGGGGCCCATCTTTTGTGCTGGGCAGGAGCTGCCTGCAGCCTCATCCTTGTTCCTGTCAGGACTTTCCCAGAAAATCCTGCCCTGGCTCTTTTTGGATGAGCCACCTGTGTCAGTGCTGTGCCACATCTGCTGTGTCCATCTCCAGGCTGTCCTGTCCTTCCCTGTGCACAGCTCACTGTGCTTGCAAAGTTCTCTGCTGTTGTTTAGAATTACAGCAAGTTCTCTGAGAAGAGGCATAATTACTCCTTTTTAGTGGAAGTTTTAAATAGTCTTAAATCAGTGGAAGTTGTCAGTGGTTTTA
The DNA here is from genome assembly GCA_013400435.1 of Pycnonotus jocosus. Lineage (NCBI taxonomy): Eukaryota > Metazoa > Chordata > Aves > Passeriformes > Pycnonotidae > Pycnonotus > Pycnonotus jocosus. The sequence continues at coordinate 576,348 of VWYP01002597.1, read as the reverse complement.
AATCAGATCAGGGTTGTGTATTGAACAATGAGGAGGTGACAAATGACAGCTAACACTCAGCAAATGAACTTTTTCCTCTGTGTGTTGATGCTTAGGCAAAACCACTATTTTTAGAGGTAATTGGAAGTTATACCATGGGTGTGTGAAGGGAAGCCAAACTGAAGGGACAAAGGCAAATTTAATTCAGCTGTTTCCTGAATCTTGTACTGCTAATAATTTCCCTTGTAGTTTTATTTTTGTTCACTTTATAAGTGGAACTAACTGCTTACGTCTTTCTTATTTTTTTTTAAAAATATAACCTTTTAAGAAACATGTTCTAGTGGCAAGAATAGTCCCTCTGGTTTGTGTTATTTTATCCAGCTTATTAGCAAAGCAGTAGGGTTTCTAAATAAGGATCGTGGTTCCAAAATGAGGCTCTTCCTGATCTGAATGCCAAAGAAGAGGAGGATTTTTGGAGCTGGCTTAGATGGGCAGTGTCCAACTGTCTTCCTCCTTCTAACTCTGGATTTTCACATCAGCTCTCTCCTTCCTTCTGCCCACCAGCACAGGATTCCCCCAGCTGAGAGATGAGGAGCTTTTCATCTTGGGCCAAGATGCTTCAATCTTTGCAAAGCACTGCCTCTTGAATGAGAAGTTTTGACAAAGAGGAGCATCCCTGGTGGAAGTTCCCTCTTTCCATTTGAGTGACATCAAGCAATCTCCTTTCCCTACTTGTGTTTGATAATTCTGGGGTTGCCACTTCCTCTGGCTGTCCTGTGATGCCTGCAGACACAGCATCTCCTCTGCCATTTATTCACATTTTACCTTTTTTCTCACTCAGAGGGCAGCAACCTCTGTCCAAAGGCTCTGCATGCGTGGGAAGCTTCTCTTATTCTGCATACCTTCTGTCAAAAATTAAAAATTGCTTTGCAAGTTAGCCTGGACAAGAGAAAATATTTCCTGTTCTGCTTTAGGAAATCACCTCACTTCACCACCTTTAGAGGCTGAGAATCCCTGACACCCACAACAGCCATGGAATTTTCTCTGGTCCAGGGTTGATAAGAATGTTTAAAATTGATTCCAAAATGATGGTGATCATCACTGGTCATTTGTGATTAATGCTGCCTGTTATATCATAGACAAAGGATGTTGGCTATGATGCATTTGGGAATTGTTGCAGAACTATGTTGTAATATTTTTGACACCAGAGGTTTTTATAAATGTCAGCTTCTAAATATGTTGAATTCTAAATATAACCCCAAATACTTGGTAATGGCTTTCTTATCATAAGGTCCCAGGGATGAGAATATTTTAATAAAGTAGTCATGAATTGTTTACTTTGGGTTAAATAAAAAACATTGCCCACAGAACAGAGCCTCTCCCTAAATCGAAAAAGTTTTGTGGGTTTTGACTTCCTGTTGGTCTTTTGTCAACAAACAAATTAAAATTGTTCTTTCATCCCTTCTGGACTGATCAATAAAAATTTTAAAATAATTGGAAACAAACCTGCCCCATCATGTGTAAACCATTTGAGCTGCTTTTGATGTAGCTTTTTTAATGGTTTGTTTGTGGAAATAGGTTTCTCTCACATTTTTAAGGCTGCCAGCACATACTTGGAGTCATAGCTCTAAGGAGGAGAATTCATTTTGGCATGAAATCAGTGAACCTCCATATTCACCATGGTGGAGAGCAAAATAGGTAATAAGTGGTGATTTGTTAAAAGTATTACAAGGCCTCAAATATTGCTCTCCTTTATGGCTTTATGCTGTTTTGACACTGGGTTTGCACAGAGAATTAATGTGGGTGGGGGAAAAAGGAAAATATCCAGACTGCATTTCTTTAGCAAAGCACCAAAGAATGTGCTCTCAGTGGGATGAGCTTTTTCCAATTCTTCCAGGCTTTTCCACTTGCAGATTTTTAACCTTTATCATTCTCTAAAAAAGCATCTTGTAGCTTAAATATTGAAATATCTAACAAAAAAGAAGTTTGAAGAAGAGATTTTGAGACATTGTTTTATTAGAGAGATTTATTTATAATATAGTCAAGGTTTGGGCTACATTTTACTTTGCCTATTCGTACCAATTTAAATGTTATGGTTTTAGATTTGCTAAATTTCGTTCTCTAGAAAATGAGATGGGATTTTGGAAGAAAAAGGCAAAAACAGGCTCAATTTACAACTAAACAAACAGTTTATTAACACACACTACAAAAAAAAAAGGAACAGAAAGGAGAAAATGAAACCTTCAAAATCTTTTTCTTCTCTCTACTACTGTTCACTTTCTTACAAACAACATAGAGACCCAAAGCTGTGATTTTCAGTCAGTTTCACCATTTAAATATAGTCTTTCAGCAATTCTGAATGTTCTTCTCACTAACAACCTAATACAGTTCTCCTGTGGGTTTGAACTCTCACAGAAACAGCCGCCTGAGAAAACCTGCTTCTATGTGGTCTCCTCCCATTAGCAGTTCCCAAGCTGCTTACGGGTCATAGGTGCTTCAGGCATCTGGGGTGTCACCTTTTAAAAATGAACA
>VWYP01002597.1:556802-573101 GCA_013400435.1 Pycnonotus jocosus | reverse complement strand
TATATGGAATATGTTTCATTTAAAATAAGATAAAATATTATGTTATAATAATTAGTATTAGATTTAATGTTGAATTGTATATTATATTATTATATTATAATTAATATAAAGTACAGGTATTATATTGTTTCTAATAGAATATAAATTTTATTATAAATAATACAAAATATTATGTTATTTATAGGGAGACATAGTTTTATTTGTCACATAATAATGGAGGCAGGTGACCTAGAAACGAGCTTTCTTGTGATTTAAGATATTTTTCTAGAGGAAAAGCTTTAATTGAGCCATAAAACCAGAGATTAATGAAACAATTAACCCGTCTGTGGTTCTACAAAGTTAATTGCAATAATGTCATTCAATGAAATGTCTTTAAATTAACCTGATGGTAAATTAAAAGAACTCCTCTAATGGCACACTTAAGCAACCACATTTTCCAGCCTCAGTGGTTTGGGAGCATCACCCATCTGTGCATTCCCCCTCCCTCTGGGTTTTGCCCTCTTGTTTTTTGTGCTCATTTCAGGTGCCACTCACTCAGCACGGTTCCAGAGCAGCTCCTGCCTGTTTGAATTCCTCACCACAACGATTTAAGTGCTGTGGTTTGCACTTGGCAGGGGCCATGCTGGCAGCCTGAGCATGATCTCCACTCATTCTGAAAACCAGGTCCTTTCTCCTTCCTGAAGCAAGAGGACAATTCTGTGTTCTCCTGGGGCTCAGTTGTGGGGTAAATTTGTCATCTGCCTCGAGTGGAGTCTGTGTTGTCTTGTGTTTTCTTGTGAGCTGGTTCCTGAGTCACTCTCAAGATGATGCCACACCAAGCAGGGCACCCAGAAATGGGCAGGCTTCCTTCTGATTTAGCAGTCAGTGCTTAGGAGAAAGCTTTAGATAGATTTAGGAGATAGAATTTCACATTCCAAAAAATATCGTGAGCAGGATTTTCATGGATCACCCACTGTGGTTTGTGGGGAGCCTGCCAAGGCACTCGTGGACAGATACATCTGGCTGAGTGAGTGCTGGATACTGAGTGTTTGTATCTCAGAATTCCCTGCTTTTGCCACAGTGTTTGTGGTTCCTTGGACAAACACAAGGATTTCCCAGAAACTGCTATCAAAGCTGGTGAAATGTGAACAGAACTGTTAACAGCAGCTGTTCTGTGCTTTTCAGTAGTGACCACAGCGCTCAGTTTTCATGTGGCCATAGGAAAGATATAATTTAAAAGTTCTGTGTCCAATACCATTCCATCAGACTTTTTCGTCTTCTCCACGGTCAGTTTTTATCCTTGTTCTTCTCTCTATTGCTGTATAGCTGTGGGGCATTGCACACACAGTCAAGAATGAACAAGTTTGGCAAATTGAGGAGCAGCTTTGTGGCAGCCTCAGTTGACAGGGAGTCTCCATTGCCCTGTGACTGAGCAGACTTGGTTGGTTTGGTTCTGGCTTTGATCCAAGCAAGGTGAGAGTTGCTTCTCCTGTCCAAATTGGCCAAACTTAACACACTGAAACAGAAATAGTGAGAATTCTTTTCTGTAGCAATCTGTTATCTAAACTATAAACTCCTCAACTTAGAACTACTACCTTCTTTTATTTTTGCATATTATTTTGGCATTATTTTTTGGCATCCTTATATCTTGTACTTCTTTCAGTTTTAGCTGCTGCCAAATTTGACACAGAATCTGCCACTGCAATCTACTAATGCAGATAGCATCAAATATGGATTTTAATCTGCCTTTTAGGCTAGACTTGTGGTAGTTGAGGTGTTACATGGGAGAGCAATGAAGTGGGGATGGAGGAAAATGGGACAGAGATGTAGGAAAGGAGTGGAGAAAAATATGTGAGTAGTAATGTTTGACCTTTATCAGGGTAATCTTTCTAAATGAATTGTTTGCTTACTGAACTTTTTTCTTTCAGGGCTGTGTGAAATCCCCATTTATGCCCCTAGTTATAACACCCCCCACCGCCCCCCTCAGCTGCCTCTGTGACAAACAGATTGGTGTATCCCCCCCCCAGCAGTGGGGATTTCTCCTGCTGTGATGTGGGATTGCTGTGATTCAGCAGCAGGACCAGGGCAGCTGCATCAGCTCTGCAGCACCACCAGCCTGGCAGTGCAAAGCATCCCTTGGTCCTGCAGCCTTTTGGGGGAACAGCATCACCTGACAGTGTCAGCAGTGACAAAAGGTTTTCAAGGGCTGGAATCAGGGAGATGTTTCACTTCTTCCCCCTTCAGGTTTTGTTGTAGTGTAAGGAGGTCATGGTCACCCACTCATTTATTTACAGGCAGGCATGCCCATGAGAGATGCACTGTGTGCTGCCTGTTAGTCTGAGGATCTTAAGCTGCTGATTTAAAACAGATGAAGCTGTGCTTATGGCCTGTTTCCCTGTAGTTCTGCCAGTAGGTCTGGTCTAAGTAGTTTTTTCCTCCCTCTTTCAATGTCTGGGGGCTAAAATCTGATTATTCTACTGGGCAGGGCTTGTGAGCTCATTAAAAGCTTGTAATGCATTTGTAGATAATTGGCTGGAAGATGAAAAGGCAGTCGGAAATATTTTGGCAATTATTTCATTGTGAGAGCAGAGAAGCAGTTGAAGAAAGCTCTCTGGGTGTATCAACATTTCTTTCTGGGGTGAATCATGCACATGGTTCATCCAGCCCAGGTTATCATTTTCATCACAGGCCACCACAAATGGCGTAAGAGAGAAGGGAAGGAAACCTTAGGGACATTGCTTTTTGCTGTTGTAGTCCTGGCATTAAATTCTTCATTACTGGTGACTATTAACAGGTCAGCTGGGAACCTTGGGGCAGCCTAGTGAGAGGAAAATGAGTGTTTTACTGCCTGCTTAAAATTTACAGCATAGTCTCTAGAGACACTGTGCTCCTTCCCAGAGCCAGAGGACTCTGGTGGTGGTGAACCTGAGGCAGAAAAAAATTCACTCTGGATCTGGATTGGGGGAACGACACTGATGGACTGTGCTTTATTCTGGCATGAGTGAGTTTTCCTGGCAAGCTCCCTTTGTTTTGGAAGCTGTCTTTGGGGTTGGTTGGAGCTCCCTGAGGCTCAGGGCCCGCATGCACAGCTCTGGAAGAGGTGCAGTGGTGATTTTCTGGTCTTCCATGACTGCATGCCCATGCCAAGCAAAGGAATTTCACTGCTTCTCTGTGGTTTTTTTATCTTGCAAAGGGATGGAAAAAGCAAAGTATTTTTGCTTCTTAATATTCGTACCATTATTTGCATCCAAATGAGATTAAACCAGTAACAAACAGGAAAGAATTTCTGGCTGTGTTAAGCAAAATACAAGACTAAGGCATGATAATGATAATTTTGGGGCACATCTCTTGTTGCACTGGATAACACACAAGTTTAGCAAGACAGCTAAGTCTGTGCTTAACTGCAAATGTGCCAAAGTCGCCTCTGAATTTAGGGAGTGTTTGGGGCTGTCCTTGTCATGCTTGGTTTTCCTGGACCTGTGCTCTTACCTCATCTTTATGGCAGTGATAAAGGAAGGGTTTTATAGCCATACCTGATGATGGGTGCCCAGGTAAGGACACTTGAAATGGAGCTCACTGAGCAGTGGACCTTCAGAAAATCAGCTTCACTGTGGTGTCACCAGCAGAGACAAGTGGAAATTGAAATCTTCATATGTGTTAATGATGGAAAATGCTGTGAGAGCATTTGCTGTAGCCAAGGGTAATTCCAAGGGAAATCCCAGAAAACTGGGAAACTTCTACAGAGGCTGAGAGGCGGTGGTGCTTGCACCTTGTCTGATGGTTTGTTTTGAAGCTGGGTGTGTGGCTGCTGCACTGTAAATCTGCATGGACTCTTGGCTGGTGGCACATAATCCAAATGGGTGCACGTTGTTTTATAACCCATCCCTCCCCTCCCTGAACAACAGTTGTTTTTATTTTATGACCTGCAGAGTGGTCTTTTTTTATCTCTGATGAACCTGACATCTCTCACATGACCGCAGAGCAGGATATTATTGTCGCTTTAGATTTTGGGCAAAGCTTCATGATTACTGGTACTGCCAAGCTTTTCCATCTGGGATGTTCTTACTTCTGGTAGGTGCCTGGGAGGGTGAGGGAAGAGACAGGAGCAAATAGGCGTGCATCAACTCTTCCTGCCTTTCCTGTATCAGGTGATAAATGGCTGATCTTCCTTCCACTTCCTTGAAAGCAAGGGAATGCTTTGAGGAAGTTGACAGCCCGGCCTCTTTGTTGATGAGCTGTTAATTGCGTGCTGTCACATGTGGTTAGTATGGTTTAGGAGAGGGAGTCCTTCCATCCTTGCCACAGCTCTTTCTCTTCAGATGTATTCTCAGAAGAGGAAAAAAAGAAAATCCCCCTACGCTTGGAAACTCCCGTTACTGCACCTCTCTCCTCCCAGCCAGGACCTGTCCCAGTTCTGTGAACTAACAAAATTCTCCACCTGAGAGTCACACTGTCATACTGCCTGAGGTTTGCAGAGCTCTAAATGAGCAAATGCTTATTCTTGAAACCAACCCCAAGGCCATGAAAAAACTGCCTTCCCTCTGTTGCCCTGTCAAACTTCTTGAAAGGGAGACAATCTCTTAATGGGAAGAGCAAAATGATTTTTTGTCTTCACTTCCCTTATTCCTCCAGCTTCATGGTTTACAATACCCTCTTTAAAACCTCACTTTTGCTTGACACAAACCACTTCTCTGTAGGAGTTATCTTGACTTCTGATTTTTTCATTCCAAGTTATTGCTTCCTCCTACTTATCCCACTCTTCCCTTGGTCAGTGCATGCATTTTTCTGTAATTTGTGACAGAATCTCTGGGTCTAACACTGGTGCCCTTGTAACTTGCTGGTTTTGTGCTGATACCTCCCTGTGTTTGATCTGCTGCTGTCTCTTCCTATAGACTGACACTGGTGACATGGAATCTGTGCCTTATTGCTGGTGGCAGCACTTCTCTTTGCTTCTGCCCTTTGCCTAAAAGGAAAGATGAAGAGAGATGTCCTCATCTGTCACCTTCCTCTGCTACATGGCAGAGAGAAGAGGAGGGGAAATCCTTGCTCTCCTGTGATGTTCAACAGGCAAAATAGTTGGTTTGCAACTGACCAAATCCTGAATCAAAGCAGGTTTATAAGTACATTTTGTTGTCGTTTACAGTCCTCCTTTCTGCCCAGCCACCACAGTGTGATGAAAATGCCAGGGCAGACCAAGGACTCCCCCTTTAAAAGCGAAGCTCTTCCTATCAGTGTTTCCAGTGTGTGCCGTGTCTGTCGTGGACTGAGCACCTGATGGAGCTTTTGGCCCCCTTGGCAGCCTCTCTTTCAGTCTTCCCTGCTGTGCTTTCAGGAAAAGCTCTCAGAACCATGACAGTGTTCGCTTTTGTGCATCTGAGTTTCATTGTGACTGCTGAACCCCACACCCAATCTTCCTGTCATGACATTTATGCTCTGTTATGTGGGGAAAGCTGAGAGATAAAGGCAAGATTGACACGCAGGGGTGATTCCCAATTGGACTTTAAGATAAAAGCAATATCTGCTCAAACAGAACAGGCCAGGCTGCTCTGCCAGCCCTGAGGAGTTTCCCACTGTGGTATAGGGCAGTTTCAAAATGACTTGGAGCTGAGCTGGTGCTGGAGTCACAGTGAAACCTGTGTGGTCTAGTTACTCCTAGTGCACCACTCACTTGGTTAATTCTCCCGAGTGTCTCTGATATCCCAAATCCCTTGGCAAATGTTGCCTTTGAGGAAGGGGGGGGCATAGACACCACTGTTGGGTGCAGAAGGTCTCTCTGTGCTCTCTCTCTCTCGCTGTGTCCTGTGCAGACCTGCTGAGGGGGGCAGTGGAGTTGGCAGGAGCTCACCCAGGGATCTGAAGAAGTGCCAGTAACACCTTATCTCTTCAAGTCAATGCAGTAAATGGGTTTAGTCTGGTTTATAACTCAGTATGCATTTCAGTTGAGTGCTTCTAAGTCATGTTTTGAGATAAACAGCTGTCACTTGGGATGAGCAAATATCTAATAACAATTATTATGTCAGATTGGTCTGTTGTCATTGTTGGAGAAAGGACACCATCTTCATTCTGAAATCCTCATATTGCAAAGTACACTGCTCCTCCGTGGATCAGGCAAATACTTCTGCAATTAAATTCTAAGGGTATGTAGGAGTAGGCACCAAAATTTCCTAATCCAAACATCATTCTAAAAACACAAATGTGGAGACAAAGTCTGGGGTAAGGCTCTTCCTTGTTGATTGTCAGTGGAACTTTGAAGTTGACAGTAAAGGACTAAAGTCTGAGCTGAGGGAAAAGGGAAGGCTTGCTTTCACATCTTCATTTTTGCAAGCTCTATTCATTTGCAGAATTTTTTGTGGTTTGTATCCAAGCCTTAGCCCTAATACTGGACAGCAGAAGCCACTCTCAGGAGCACACAATGAGCAGGGAAGTGCTTGCATAAATCTTGGGGCTGTCCTTTGCTGGCCCTGAAGAACCGCTGTTTACAGCCATTGCAAAAATCAGTGCTTAGATAAGAAAGGGCTGCCGACCATGTGGTGTCACTCTATAAAATGGCCATTTCTACAGCTGCAGACAAAGGCCTGAGGCAAAACCTCTTGGATCTGAATACCTGAGTTGTCTTGTGTAATTTGATCCTATCAGATTCTGAATTAATTTGGAGGACAAGTCCAGGTTGCTGCCAAGGTGCTGTCACAGGATCAAAGGAAGCCACTGGATGTGTGGTACAGAATGATCCTATCTTGGAATAGCCTAAAAATGCCTGCTGAAGTGATTCCACATTGCAAATATTTGTTAAGTTGGTGGCCTGCTCAAGTGGGTGAGTGGCAGCTCTGGACTCAAACAATGAGAACTTGTCCCGGCCAATGCTGAGCATTTTCAGTTCTAAGATTAATGCTGACAGCCTGTGCCCTGCTATCAGCATGAAGGATCTCCTGGCACAACCTGCAGATGTGTTGTAAAGCAGACAGGAGCAGATATGTATAAGTTTGTGAGGGAAAAAAAAAAAAAGCCTTGAATTAAACTGAGGAATTCAACTGCGAGGTTCAGTCAGTGGGAAACCAGTCCTGCTGGAGGTAATTCTATTCAGTGACCATTTTAGCTCAGGAAGGGAATAATTTGTAAGAGATTTATCACACTCACAGCTGATCCCAGGCTCTTGGAGGAAAGGAGGAATGCTGTTCAGGGTGCTAGATCTCGTGGTTTGTTTATGGGAAAGAGCTGTGGTGACTTTTTATACCCCAATGCTGTGTGAACAGATCTTTGTAAGGAGATGGTCCTGCACAGGAGCTGCAAATCTGTGTGTCTGTGGTGTTTGGGGCAGAGCCCTCAGATCCTGTGGGGAAGAAATGAGAAGCAGAATCCAAGCTGGGATCACTATTCAGGTGTGGAGGGTCAGCTAAATACTGCCCTGCTGTTCTTCTGGTTCAGGGAGAGAAGCCCAAGGGCTGGAGGAATGCAGGGCCCTGAGCTCTGCTCCCACTTGACAGGAAGAAGGGGCTGGGAGGAATGGTGTGACATTGTTGTGGTCCCATTTAAATGTGAGGTTTGGAGATTAACTACAGCCTAAGGACGACAGGAACTTTACTGGGCTGACTCATTTTGCCAAAAAATATGCTCTCATTTCTCCATGTATCCCTGCACAAAGGGAGAGGGAGTAGTGCTGCAATCTTGGATTATCCCCACGAAACCCAGTTTTAGCCTTGCACTTACTCCATCACTCTTACTGCTCTGCTGTTTGGAAGTGGTCTAGTTGAAATGGGCTTCCAACGTTGTTGGACAGCAGAAGTAGGAGGGATGTGAATGGTCTTGTGATGGTCTGTGTGGTGAAAACAAGGATTCCAAGCCTGTGGCAGCTTAAATAATTTGTGGCTGTAGGATTGGCTGGGTGGGATGGTTGGAGAGCGACTAACTGGTTAACCTTTAGTTGGGAGCCTCAGAAGGTCACACCAATGAGGGCATTGGAGCTCACAACCCAATTTCCCAGAAGAGTAAGCCATGGCAGATGCCTTGTGTGAGGGTTTTTTTAATGAAAAGCCTTCTATAAACTGAGCACACCTCCTCCATGGGCTAAGTAGGACCACCATGCTCCTCTGGGAGGGGCCTACATGTCTGAGGCATAAGTGGGATGTGTGTGTTTGGATCCATTTGGGGAGTGTAGCAATTCCTGGGGGTGTGCCTGCAGGAGCAAAGGAAGGTTTATTTGAGTGTGTGTTATGAGTTCAGCCAGCCAGAGGATGTTTCTGGGCAGAAGGAGACACTGTGGCCATGTAAATACAATGTGTGATCCCCCCAAACTCCAAACTTTCTGCCCTGAAAATTAAAGATGGTAAGCAGAGGGAAGCCATCTTTGGCTTAGCCATTTGGAAGAAGAGGGCTGACATGACCATTGCACAATCTGCTTCTGTGTCGTCATTTCTCTATCCCTGTTTCCACCTTCTCGTAAAAGTTCTCACTGTTGAGCCATACAGTTATCTGGACTTAATTTTCTTTTCACACAGGCCTGCTGAAGCCTGGCTGTTTTATAATTCCTCTAGTAGATGAGGTGCTGCTCTGCAAAACAGTGTTGGGCTGGTGTTGGACACACATCTCCAGCCTTAGGTTATGCCTCACCCCACAGTTCTGCAGAAAGGGAAAACACTGAACATCCTTAAGGCTCTGGACTGCCTGGTGCAGGTGGCAGGGCTCAGCTCTTTGGTGCGATGCGATGGCATCTCTGGATGGGGCCCTGGGGACACTTCTCCACCTCTAGGGCTCCAGCTGTCACTGTTGATGTGCACTGAGCCCTGGTGCTGGCCACAACTGAGTCCAAGGCTTTTAACAAAGCTGAGCTGCCTGCCTCATCCTGCTGCTTACCCATCTTTTTTTTTGCCTTTTTTCAGTTTGCTCCCACTGAGTTATTTTTCCCCAGCTAAAAGGTGGTGCCAGCTGACAGAGGGTGTTCCCTGCAGGCAGTGTAGGAAAAAGCCACAGCAGTGTCACCTCTGGTCACGCTGGTGTGCTGGGAGCACAGCCCCAGGCACAGGGACAGTGTCACAGGCTGGGGTTGCTGTGTCACCCAGCCCCTGGGGCTCAGTGCTGTGCTCTGGACCCCCAAATTCTCCTCTGCACTCCGGCTGTGGCTGCGATTGGTGCTTTCCCACTAGAGGGCAGTTGTATCATACCTGCACTCCAGAGGATGCTGAGCCCACTCCACACAGTTTTTAAGAGTGGCAAAAATGCAGGTGAAAGCCGCGATTGACGTTTAATTAGTTCAGCAGGCACCAAGTGCCTAATGAATGATAAAGCCATTGATTTGGAAATGCACTACTAAAGCTAAAGCAACCATCAGGGAACAATTTTGGGGGGGAGGAGCAAGCAGCAGGTGTGTCATAGTCACATAGAAATGAGTGTGGCTGAGGCGTGTGTTCTGCACTGAGAGCAGGCACACAGCTCTTGTGGAGCTGGTCAAAGTGGAGATAGAACAGGTTTGTATCATGGAATTTGAATGTAGTAGTCATATATATATGTATATATATAGAGAGAGAGAGAGATTGATCTATATATGTATTCTGGAACTTTACAAAGAAAGCTGAAAGATCCTGTCAATGGATAAGACAAAAGTCCTTGCTAAGATATCAGCAGACCTGGAGGTTTTGCCCCTCACGTGAATAGTGGTGTACTAATAGATGCTAATGCATTACAAAACCAAGTGAGTAAGAGTCATGATTTCAGACTTACTTAATAATGCAGCCCCCAGGGGCAGCCTGAGGAGATGTCTGCACTGTGGGGTGGGGCTCTGTTGGGAATATCACTTCTGCTGATGACATGTGAGAGGGTGGGAACTGAGTTTCTCAGCTAGTGAGGAGCACAGGGTCAGTTAGGATCTTGTCCTGTAACCCAAATTTGGTCATATTCTGATATGACATTTTTTCCCAAACACTGAAGTCGGGCTTGTGTGCTTCTGCTACTCCTCAGCTGTGCCTGCACAGCACAGAGGGAATGTGCTTCTCTCTTCCTCCTGAGTGCCTGGAAACATCCAGGGTTTTGTCTTCCTGGGATGTGAGCTGATGAGAAATGTGAGGAATCATAGATGGTAATGTTGCTGGGAAGCTCCACAGACAAGATTTCTTGCTTGTTTTTTGTAGTCTATTCTTACTTGCCCAGGCTACTTGTCCCTAAGCCAGACATAGCATCTGGAAAGAGTGGCTGAAGTCATGCTTCATGTTCCTTTTTTCCTGAGGTCAGGAGTTTCTAGGTCTTTCTCTTACAAAGCCTTTCCAGCAAAGCCTGATCCAGACACTGTTACTGACATATTTGTAATCCTGTGTTGATGTTTTCCCCATCCGTCTGTGAAGTGAGTTCCCCAGGGAGCAGGGTCTGAATTCTCCTCAGTGCCTGGCCTGGCTCATCTCTCACTCATTTTGAGGAGAGTGTAGTGGCTTTTGGGTCACAGATTCCTTCTCAGCCCTGCTGGAAGTTGCCTGATCCCACCAGAAGCCAACAATGTTGGGTGGTGGCACCAGGGCCTTGCTCTAGGAACAGGACAAATGTGTGTGAGTCTGTGATTTGCCTGACTCTTGCTTGTCATGGGAACTCCGGCTGTGCTGCCCCTTCCTCGTGCTGCCTGCCAGAGTTCTCTCTGCCTGACCCATCCCTCCAGGACAGTCAGAGCAAGTTTTCAGTGGTCAGGAGCACAATGATTGCCCTGAGTGGGCTCTGTGGGGCTCAACCCATGCAGAGCTGAGCAAAGCTCTTGTGCTGAAACTTTGCCTCACAAAGCCAGGCTCCAGTTCCACCTGTTGCCTCCTCAGTGCCATCCCCTCCTGGCTGTGTGTGTGCCTCTCTCGTGGCAGCTCTGGCAGGAACAGGAGGACAGAGAGCACCAGGCCTGTGCTGCAGGCTCTCAGTGTGTCCCTGATGGCTCTCTCTTTCTCTCCTGTTCAAGGGACATTTCCAAACAAACTCTTCCCTCTGACCATGTCTCCAGGAGGGAACACAGCTCTGTCCTGATCCCTTCCACCCTTGTGGATTCGATCTGGCACAGTTGATGAGGCTTCTGTGATAAGCTTATCATGTTCTTTTGGGATCTCACACTGCTTGTTTGTTTTTCTGATTGTTTCCTCTTCTAAATGTTTCCAGACAAACTGTAGGCTGCTTCCTGTGAACTAGACAACCCTCTGCTCTCATCTGACTCTCTTCTTTCTTGAGTTTCCCATGAGACGTTGTATTGCTGTTAGGATCCTTGTTCTTCTTAATTGTCTTCTTGTCCAAGAATATTTTTTCTGTGCAGGTCTCTGTCCAGTCCTTCCTTTCTCTGCAGTGGTAGAGCTGCACTGATCCAGGCCTTAGGAGAATTGTATTAGCAGCTCCCTGCCTCCTTCAGCAATTAGGAGCAAAATCTGTGGTTTTATTTTTCTCTGAGGTTTGACTAGAATTGTATGGGTGAAATCATATTCAAATATCATTTTGTGGTTGCTCTGATGAAAAGTGGTTTTTGATGATATTTCTTGATGACTTGCTCTCTGATTAATAACTGTTTCTGCTAACCACCAGTCTTAAAGACTGTAGTAGAGAACAGGCTGTTGAGTTAATTGTGCTTTTCTCTGGAGGATCTGCTGGAGCTGTCCCTTTCTGCCACGCTCTGCTCAGTTAAATCCAGCTCATGCTCTCACCACTTGTAATTACAGCTGCTCATCTCGTCAGGGTAGGAGGCAGTTAGGATCACATCCTTTAGATTCTTTAGGCCTACTGTTGTATGATACGAAGATTTGAGAGGATTTTCTTGGATGGGATGATTTCCTTATGAGTGTTCTTACTCTGGTCTAGCCTGTGGGTTCCAGGCTGTCCCCCTGGAGACAGCCAGTCTGGCAAGCGTTGGCAGAAGGAGCTCTGTTGGGTTGTACAACCTGCTCTTCACCTCTGTGGTCTTATTCCAGTGTTTATATTCTGTTGCTAGTTGGGGCTTTTTATTCTGTTTCCTCAGAACACAGAAATAGTGAACAATGTTTTATTCCGACAGTACAGTCCGTTCTACTTTTTTCTTTTTTAACAAGAGATTGGGCAGAGGCACAGTGACTCATTCTGACTCAACTGAGGTTTTTCAGAAGAGGTAAGGCAGGATGAGGCCTGAAACCTGCCTCACCTTCTCATTGGTGTGTGTGGAAGATCAAGGGACTGTAGTGACATATTCTGAGAACTCTTTCTGTGAAGCCCAGCATCCCAAAATATCAAGGTTAGCCTCAAACTCCCTGTTCCAGTTGGCATTATCTCCTGCCAGCCTGGTTTTCCAGAGCAAGGAGCTGCAGTGGTACCTGGTGTGGCTGCAGGGCCCCTGTCCTGAGCTGGATAACTCTGCCTTTGGTTGGAAGCAATTTTTTTTACCATCAGAAAGTTTTTGATTTTTCTCTTCCCCTCTTGTTCTCCTGTTGAGTTGTTGTCTTTGCCAAGATGACCCAGAACTTTGCCACCCACAATCTCCTGGTTCTGGGAGAGTGGCAACTGGGACCCATCTCTTCACATCACAGCTTATCACTTGTTTCCCGTGTTCAGCCTCACCACCATGGAAAATGACATGGGTTGTGCAAGAAAAAGAGACTTTGTCTTCCAGTTCGCACAACAAGAAGCTCGGAAATAGCCTGGAAGTTGCTGATTTCTGTTTTGCAGTGAACTTTCCTAATGATTCTTTGTACAAGACATTCTTTGATTTGGTTGTTGTCCATCTTGTATAAACGTTTTAAACTAGAGTGAAACCATTTAATTCTTCTGACTCAGGGATTTTCTTTTGAAAGAAGACAGTTTCCAGTGATGTTTCCACTAACCTGGAAGAACTGAGGGAGTAAGGAAAATAGCTTGTCACTTGTTGGCTCTTCTGCTAGCACATATTCCTCTTATTCCCTGAGCACTGGGAGTGAGAGATTTCCTTGGGATTAGACATGAGATTTGTCACTTTGGTGATCTAGCCAGTGATCTAACCCCCAAGCTGTCCTATAGAAGATGGGCACTGTTGCTTTTCAGTTCTCCCTTTAGTCTTTGATTATTGTGCCTCACTGTTGCTTTTCAGTTCTCCCTTTAGTCTTTGATTATTGTGCCTTTGCCCAAAGCAAAGCCACTGTCAGGTGGGTGTTGGCTTTAAAGATTCCATTATTTTTTCTTTAAAATAAAAAAAAAAAAAGAGAAAGAAAGAAAGAAAGAAATACTAACAGTAATAAGTACTGGTAATTTTTAGTTATACAGCTCAGGATTCCTGTGGGTTTTAGTCCAAATAAGGCTGCAGGGCTCTGTGGTGATTTGGGAGGAGTTGTCAGTGCTTTATCAGAAGAGGAGGGGGAAGCTGCCGGTCGGTCGGGTGATCTTGCAGAGCAGAAAGCTGTTTGCTTCTCAGCCGTGGCACGCAGCTTCCCTTAAGCACAGCATTCCTCTCTCCACAAGCAATTCTTACACTTCCTGCTGTGGCTGGAGTAAATATGTCCCAGAAATGATTCTGTTGAGAAAGAAAATCGGTTGATTGCCTTGAAATTGTAAATATGTTGGTCTCAGGAGAGACTTCTTGTTCTGTCCCAACAGAAAGGTCAGAGAGGTCCAGGTGGATTCAAAGAGGGTCATGCCTTGTTTGGGTTATGTCTGTTGCCCATTGCAAAATCACCAAAGAAGCTGATCAAAATTCTGCATTTCCACATCAAGTCAAAATCTGAAGTGTTTGCATTAGACTGAAGCCTGTCAGGAAAAATCAGTGCATGTCAGCTATTTCTGACATTCCTCCAAATAAAAATAGTTTTGGTTAAAAAAACTGAGTCAGGCTTGTGTATTTTCTTGAAGTCCAGTATTAAGTACAATCTTTCTGTGAGCCTTTTAGCCCATGAGTTGCAGCCTGGGATTATGCTGCTGCCATTCTAACCTCTAATGCAGTTTTGTCTATGGGGATTTTGGCTCCTGCAGCAGTATACACAGCTTGAGCCAATTAAAAATTTTACAAGAAATACAGTCCTCTAAAGAGCCTAGGAATAGTAATTTTTCCAGACTGCAAGGAAAATGTAGCCCTGGATTATCTAATATTGCCTGGAAATGAAATAGCTGCAGCACAGGTCAGCAAAGTGAAATATTTAATTAGAAAGGAGTGATCTGACCGAAACTTTGCTTTATAATTTTCCTCACAGAAGTTCAAAAAAAAAAGTAAAGATAAAAAAGGGAAGGGGGCAATTTGATTTTTGGGGAAACTTCAGTTTTCCTGTGGGAAAACTGTATTGCCATTATATTCTATCCAACCTTGAGGGAGAACACATCAGTTCTCCTCTGAAGAAAGCTAAGCAAAACAATCCACAAATCTTAAATGCTTAGTGCAGTGTTGAATTGCTACAACTCGTGCATCATCTGAATCTCATCTGCCAATTACCTGCTTTTCTCCTGTCTTCTTCTGTGCCTGTAATTTTATAGGCTGTAATCCTGACCCTACCCAGGTCCCTTTGAGAGAAGGGACTTCACCTGCTCTCTGCTTTAGTAGTGGTGAGTAGAATGCATCTTAGACATCATAAAACTACTCTGCAGTGCTTTTCAGTTCCTTCTAACTCTGGTTTCAGTCCTCCCATGTTTTACTGGTTTTGAGAGAGAAAGTCTCTGAGGAATCCTATGAATAAATCAGAGTCTTGTTCTGTATTTTATACAGTAAATTCTAAATACTCCTATTGGAGTTCTGTGTAAGAAACTCCATTACTCATGGGGGGCTGCCCTATTCACAGGGAAATTTTTGTTGTGTTTTTTAGCATTGCTGGTAGGTGTTCTGGAGATTTGGTGTTAAGGAATGACTGTGAGTTTGACAATTTAAAGTTGGACAGATCCCCAGCTGCATGAACTAAGCTTAACCTGTCATAGACCTGGCAGTGGGGATGTGATATCACCCATGAACGGAGGGCCTAGGTGAGATTTTCAGTGTTCTACTCACTTATTTTACTAAAGTGCAGATTTTTGGAATCTTTCTTCCACAGAAATCCTGTTTTGTAGCTTGAGGATTTGCTCAAACCCTTGCAGCTGTAAAAGCTGGGTTGCTTGAGGCATCAGCACACAGCACGACCTGGGATGGGAAATGGAAAATAAGGGGCTCCACCTTGCTTTGGAGACTTCCTTCTGCCACTGTGACTGACTCACATCAGTCCCTCTCCAAACCATAAAGAATATCTGCACATTGTTAAGAGAGAACACAAATAACTGAGGCTTGTCGATTGTTTTTGACTCTTTAGACCTCGAGAATAACCAAAACACAGTCCTGCTTTCAGAGGCTCCCAGGGTACTGAAGCTGGGGTAGCCTGAGGAACAACCCAGCCTCTGCAGAGTGTGCAGCAAGGCACACTTTTTGTTAGTCCCCCTTCTCAACTGTTGAGGTTTCCTCCAAATTTCTATTACTTGGGCAGCTATTTTGAGGCTGAAATTCTGCTCGAGATTGAATAATTTTGCAAAACCCATACTCTGAAAAAATATTTCAGCTTCGTTCACAGAAAATTAGCCTTTTGGTGCTTCGCATTTTCATGATTGTTCAGCTCCTGGTGTCTCTCTGTACCTGCTCTTCTCTGTCTCTTTGTTTTTCTCTTTGAGAGCTGATGGCTGTTGTGAAATACAGGCCATTAGAACACCCCACAGATCCTGCTCTCCTCCCAGGTAACAGATGGTGTTAACTCTCCAATAACCATGGAAATTGGTGTTCAGGTATCAGCCAGAGTTTCAGAAATCCCAAAGGCCTTTTCAAGTGGAGCTCTTTTCAGGGAAATAGGTTTCTATCGGCACAGGTATAAAAAGAGCCACTTCCTCTCCTGGGAGATAGGTGCTTTATCTTGCCACAAGACAATCACAAGGAAGTGAGAACTCAAGCTGAGTTAATAACTGTGCTAAACAAAGCAAAGAGAGAATTTCTTTACCAAATCTGGAAAAATATGGCAATGTCCATTGCTGAGGAAGAGGGCTCTCCTGCAAACCTCCAGCCCACAGAGCATCCCAGCATCCTGCCCTTCTGGATGGGGGCATGTTCCCAGGGGAGAGCAGCGTGTGCACTCCTTCACTTTTAGCACTCTCTGGTTTACAGTGCATTGCATCATGTTTATCAGCATGACATTTATGGATTTTAGGAGATTCCACGGTGATGTCAATTATTTTGCAAACCAGCTTTTATTTTTAGCCCCTGCAGTTTCCCATGGGAGCTTACACAGTCTGTGTAGTAGTATGCAGTAAACCAAAACATTTATTTTTGTTTCTTATAAATGTACTCCCTGAAGAAGTAATTGGCTGCCCTTGGATTTTGTGCAATGAGGAATCTTCTTGTCACTTACAGTTGTGTGTCTATCTACCATCTCTTCTTCCTAAAGT
>VWYP01002597.1:520801-556787 GCA_013400435.1 Pycnonotus jocosus | reverse complement strand
TTTTTTTTGTGTGTGTGTCTTGTCCCTCTCTTTGCCTAACACCAGTGTATCTCCCATAAGGGGTGATTCCTAATGCTCTGTTACCTCTCATGAGTCACGAGTTTGCCTTCAGTGTTCTGTACCAGCACACTGAGTTCTCCTTCCAAATTAGTTTGGTAACTATTGGCCTTTGTGTACACCGGCAGGTTTTCTCCCCCATTTAGATTACACAGTATTTACTGATGCTGAGTTTTGTCTGCTGGTTTTCTGTTCACTTACCCTGGCCCCCAAGAGCCCTCTGTGATTCTTCAAATTCACCTTCATGTTTCACTATTAGGAATATTTGAGTAAAATTTATCACCTCAGCCATCACCGTGAATTTCATTGATCAGCAATGTGAGGAGCACACATTTCACCTGTTGAAATTAGAATATTGAGAATTTGAAACTATTTGAAAACCTTTGGGGAAAGAGACATTTTTAATCTTTTTAATCTTCAGCCCCTGATGTCTTATTTTGTTGTCAATATCTTTTCAGAGCTATCCACAATGAAATCTAAAGCTACCCTTTGGTCTGGGTAGGTGTATCTCAAGCATTCACAAATCCCTCCACTTATTTGTCAGTTGTAAAGACTTCTGAGAGCTTTTCTTAGTTTTAGAAATGTGTACACAGGCATCAAGATTCCTGTGTTAGTAGGTGATTAGCAATTACTACACTTTTTCCTGGAATTTCATCTCCTGCTGGGAAGTAATGTGAAATGGGAATACTTTCCAATTTAATGCTGTGTTCAGCGAGACTTACTGACATGAGCTGCCACCATCCGGCTCTGCCCAGAAGAGAACAACCTGTTCCCTCTGCAGCTCCTGTGCTGATCAGGGTTTTCCCTGATCAGGGTTTTCCCTCTGCCCCACAAATGCCTGTTTGAATTTGGCAGAATAACCCTGTGCACACTTTTGTAACTAAAGCAGAAATGAACCCAAAGCCATCCAGATTGAAAGGATTTGTCTGCATCTCCTCAGTTCTTGTTTGGCAGCCAAGTGTCTGTGTCTGAAGGGAGTCTGTCTCCATGTCTGGACTGTGGTTTTGCCATGTAATTTCTCTTCTGCATCAACCAATTTTCCTCTTTATGGGCTCAAGGGGTTGCCTTGGACTCTCAATGCTGCCAGCTTTCCCCGCCTTACACAGGGGAGAATCCTATAGAGGCAAGTAGGATAAAATGCACACCAGAGGATGTGGGGATGTGGAAGAGCTGCTGTGTGTGTGGATCTGGGAGAAGGGGCTGGTGGTGCCAGGGAGGTTATTGGGGAGCAGTGGTCCCACTGTGGGCTATGGAGGGTGTCAGGGCTGGGGAGGAGCAAGCCAGGAGTCAGGAAGAGCTGGCTGGGAGGTGCAGCAATGAAGAGCTGTACAACCTTTGGCATGCACAGACTGTGTGATTGCAGGATTTTCTGATCTGTCTGATGAGAAGGCATTCCTCTGCTTACAGGATGTCTCCTGAGCAGCTGTTTGAGTTGAACTTCCCAAAGCAACCCATCTGCATTTTTTTCTGAGTGGTGTTAGCAATTCAGGACCCAGAAATAGTGGCAAGAAGCATAAATAAATTCCTTATAGTGGCTTTTTTTTTTCTATTTGTCAACAACACAAATGTTTTCCTTGTATCTGCCTGACGTAGATCCTGCAGAGAGGAATGAGTTTCGGTTTCCATGTTTAGTCTGTCTTTAACTTCAGATCGAAGATGTTTAATTTTAAGTTCTTAGCTACTAACTTCATTTTAAGATCTGGAGCCTGAGCTCCTGTCACAGCTCATGTTATCACTAGAAATAAAGACCATGCCTTACAAACTCAGCCTGACAATTCTTGGTTCTGATGTGGAACAGTAGCTTGCTTGTTCTTCCATGGAGGTCTTAAATATGTGCTTTTGTAACTCAAATTACCTGAGACTATTCCATGTAAGAAAAGAAGGGTGATTAGGGGTAGGACAATATTCAAACAAACAAATAACCACGTGCAAGAAAGTAAATTATTCTCCAGATCCTTTGTGAGTGGGGAGAAAGGGTAGTGAGCTGGAGGAGATGTCTTCTGGCAATGAGGATGGTGAGGCACTGTCATCAGCCATCCATGGCAGCTGCTGAGGCTCCAAAGTCACAGCTTTTCTGGATAAGGCAAGTGCAGCTGCTTGTACACAGGACAGATGTTCTCGTTAGCACATAAAAGTGCAGCTGCACTTTTTTGCATCCCTTTCATCCTCTCAAAGGCTGAACACCCTTTTCACTCCACTAGGAAGTTCTGAGCTGTTTGGTTTCTCTTGTGTGAGGCTTTCTCCTTTGTCACGAGCTCCCCTGTGTTCCTCCCGTCCTGGTATCTTGGTGCATGCTTATGTGGTGGAAGGTGTGCTGCTGTTCTTTTTGCTATTTCAACTTTTGTTGCTATTTCAGCACAGAATAGAGGCACTGTGTCAACAGAACACTTTCCCTCCAGCTGCTGGGCTCCATGCAGGTGTGCACACACGCACTCCCCGTGTTTGCGCTGGAGAATTCCCAAACAATTGAAGCAACAGTGCAGTGAGAGAGCCTGGCATGAGTAACAGTGTCAGAACAGCTCATGTGTTCTTTACCAGTCTGCCCTGCTTTTCTGGTACCTTGGTGTTATCAAGTATTTCATCATGTGGGAAACAGAAATATGGAAGGGAAAGAATGAAAATATCCCTGTGCATGGAAAGTGGAACTGGCACAAGCTAAGCAGTGACCTGGAGATGGGGTGTTGTGAGCCACCAGGGATAGGTGCTCAGCCTCTCTGGAAAGAAAAGCTCTCTGCAATATGTGTGAGGCTGCATGGTGCTGCTTTTATACACAGGCTACAGGATGGAATGAGCTGGAGAAGCTCCTGTGTCCGTGAGCTCAGAATTCTTTCATGACTTTGGCAGGTGCTGAAAGAAAGGGCTGAAAAAACAGTGGGAAAGGGCCACTTCCACCTGTGTCCAGTCATCCACTGACTCCTGCAACCAGACCTGCAGCAAGGACCACAAGGGTGGCTGTGAATCACCACAGCTCCTGAACACGTTTCCTGTTCTCAGATTTGCTGCTCTTAACCCTTCTACCACATCAGGAATTAACCCAGGCTTCCACCCACCAAATGCTTAACTTTTCATTGTCACAAGAATGACAGATAATTTGTGTTATCTATGGAAAATAAAACAGCAGAGATTGTGACAAATAATAAAACCTTTCAGGAAATCAAGGGTCCAGCAAATTGTATCTTCTTTCATTTACAAATAGGTGTTTACCAATGTTTCAGTTGAAGCTGTCTTATTTCTAAGAAAAAATAACTAAATGCTGCAAGTTAGATAAGCATATTTTAACAAAACTTACGATACTTTTAAAATTAAGCAGTACTTAAACTCAGTATGAATAAATTTTGGCAAAAGAATTTTAAATTGTATTAAGTTAATAAAATGTACATGTAAAAACTTTAAATTAATAGGATGTAAATCTAATATAATCTAAACTTTATAGAACTTATCAAAACTTAAAAGTAATCTAAATTTAACAGGGCCCAAACTTAACAGAACTTAGAATAACGTAATTTAACTGATCAATACTTAAACGAAGCCATACAGAAATTAATCTTAACAGAATACTAAAATATAACTTAACTCAGACATAAATATAGTAAATTACTCCAATTAAAAATCCACTTCTATTTTGTTCCCCATTGTGATAGTAAGTCTTTTCTCATATTGTGATAGGTTTCTGTAAAACAAAAGGACAAACAGCTGCTGTCTTCCTTTCAGGTCCTTTCACTGTAATCATGCTCCTGCTTTGTAGACATGTGATGGCTTCCCCAATTTCTACAGGAGGATCTAAAGTCCTTTGGCCAGCCGAGATGAGAAATCACTGTTACCTCTGCTCCTGAATCCAGGAACCCTGTAACTTTGATTGTTTTGTTGTTATGGATTAGGGTGCCAGTTTGTTGTTTTTGTCTCTGTTTTCTTTTTGGCAGTGGCTGCATTCCCTGGAGCAGGGCTGGAGGAGCTCGGGAGGAATCCCAGGCAGAGGTTTTCTGTTTACATCTATCTTGGAGCAGCACTGATTTGCATAATGCCTCAGGTAATGCTCCAGTTGGTAAGCTGGTGTTACTCTGGAGGCTTGCCCACTCCTAATGATGTGATTGCAAGCTGAGCTTGATAGCTGATGATCTTTGAACTGATTATCACACAGAACCACAGTGCAGCCAATGCTTCTCAGCTCCAAGGATAAAGCACCTGGGGATTGCCAGAATTCGAACAGCATAGGTGGGGCTGTATTGGCCACATAATAGTAAGGACTATAATTTTGGAAGTGGATCCAGTTTTCCCAGGTGATCTGTGGTCAAATTCTGCCCTGACATTTCAAGCGAGGATGACCTTTGTGTGATAATGCCTCGTGGATGAGATGTTCTGGAGGTCACAAATGTGATGTACTGACATGGCCACTACCACAGCAAGTACTGAGCTGTTTGGGAATGTCTCTGAGGAAGGCTTGTTCTTCAGAGATACGGCCAAAGTGGCTCAGACATCAAAAGAATTAGTGAAAACAAGCTTTTGGTGTGCTCAGCTAAAAAACCCTGAGAGTGTGTGATTTTTCCTGGTTTTATTTATAAGAGGTTTTTATTAGCCAGATAACGTACTGCTCTCAGATGTCCTCTGACATCTGTGAAAAAAAAAAAAATGTTTTTCAGTTTCAAAGATGTGATTTGGCAATGAAATGGCAATGAGTGGGAGAGGGTTCCTGAGTTCTGCTGTTTTCATCAACTGTGTTGCTTTGCAGATGGGCAGCTGAGCAGTGCTTGGGGATGGGCTCTAAGCTTCTCCTATTAATTGCTTGTTTTGGTTGCCTTTTTTGACTTCTGTCTATTTTATTAAGTGTCTTTCTTTTGGCTATGCCTGTATTTTTTGTCTTTATAATAATGGAATCACTTTCTACTGTATAACATCCAGTTAGTTATGAATCCTTTTTCTTTCTGACATTTTGGGAAAGCTGGGGGATGATCTCTCTGTAAGAGCACTCAGGCAGGCAGAACCTCTGCCCCAGGGAAGAATGAAGGGGACTTGAGCCAAAGCAGGAGGCTCCACATGTAAAGCAGTGAAGGAAGTAAAGACAGAGTTGTGCAGGTCACCCTCCAGGGAACCTCTCCCAAGCTGGGCAGGAGCAGGAGCAATGCCACTCTGCAGTATTTGATGTGGCTTTCTATTTCTTTAACAACCTCCTAACTTGTTTTACCATGTCCTCACTTCAACATTAATGATTTTATCTCTACAAATTATCTTGAGAATTGTTAAGTGTTACTGTGTGAGGCTGGGCTGCCTCACACAAATCTGATTTCCAGCATTGCCCAAAACAAATTCATTTTCCTCAGTGTGATTGTTTTGACTTCAGAATAGATTTTGACATGTTCTTGTTAAAACTTGGCATTCTGTTTCATGTCCTGCTGAATTGTCCTTTCTGCTTTGTGCTACATCAGCTGCTTATTTTATCCTGCTAATATTTCCTTACCATTGCCTGTGTTTGAAGGTGCACTCTGTCTGCAGCATGTCCTCCTTGACACTGACAGAAAGAATCCATTTCTTTTTCCTGTGCCAGTAACAATAATTACGTAATAGGTCCTCTTCAGTTTTCCGCATGCTTGGTGTTTCAGTTTCTTTTTTCATTTAGTTTCCGGATTTGATGCATGTCAGAAATTTTTGCAATGATTGCAGAAAGGGTAGTGGCAAAGATGTCATGTCCATGCTGAAAATGACCCATAAGTCATAGAAAATTTCTGGTTTTGTTGTTTGCAATCAATGTTGGCACAAAGGTACCTTGGTCTTTGGCTTTCAGAATTTTTTGGATCTTAAAAAAAAGGATCTGAATGAATCTCGAGATTTTTAGTATAATTAGCTGTTTATTCTGCAACAGCTTGAGTGGAGATTTTGAAATGCCCTGCATGACAAAATGTTGCCCAGCTTGAGAGGTGGCCAGTGATGAAAACCAGAGTGTTTTGATATTAAATTGGATTGTTAGAAACACATAGCTTATATTTATATTAATCAAGCATTTGTTGGGTACACAAGTCCTGAATGAAAAAGCACCAAGTGGACTATTCATCACCTTCTTCAGTAAGCTGTCCCAGGAGTTAAAGATTTTCTCCAAAACACATCATCAAGGTTGTGACCACTCCCAAAGGGCTCAGTAACTGGTAAGAAACTGATTGAAGATCTTCCCAGTTCTCTGCAGTGACCCCTTGACCTGGCTGGTGGTTTCCAAGCATTTTGGTGTCCATCCCAGAAGCTTCCCTGTACCCACCCAGCTTTTATCTCATCATGGGAGAAGTGAGTGTGGAAAACTGCTCAAGTCAGCATAAAGGGGTTTTGGGGTTGGTGGCAAAACTGTGTCAGTGTGGGGGTGGTTTATTATACTGCATTTCTCCAAATGTCCACTCTGCCAGAGCAGGCATTCCTGTTCTTGTGGGACAAGGAAGGAGGTCTGGCAGTAGGAAGTTGGAGTACTTCTGTTTTCTATCACGTCTTCATGTTTGTGCCTTGGTTGTTAAGCTGGGCCTGGCAGCAGCTCTGTGCTGCCACATTCAGAGGTTGGACCACACTCTCCAGGTACAACCCTGGGCAGAAATGCAGGGAAATGGGGGCACAGGGTGTCCCTGGGGACACCAGTCCTGTCCCAAACTCACATGCGGCCAAGAACCTGCTTGTGCAAAGGAAAGGTCAAATTTGTCCTGGGCTTTTCAGTCACAAAAGCCTGGAATGGGAAATGAGGAGATGGGGCTGTTCTGCCTAATCCTTCCTTTTGCTTTTCCATCCATCTCCTCTGGGCTCAAAGAGAGTCTGCAGCCAAAGAGGGCTGGTGGCTCATCACACCAGCTGGATTCAGATCCATGAGTGAAGGGGATGGGTATTTAGAATTTCAATTGCAGACACTCAGCCAAGCTGGTTGTGCCAAGCATATCTGATGTCTGCCATGATCATCCTACTGTGGGCTAGTAGAGAATTTATGTCCTACACTCCTTGGGCTTGGATGCTTTTTTGCCCATTATCTGTCTTTAATTCATAAAGACTTCAAGTCCTTACACTGCAGAAGCTGAGGAAAGCAATATAAAACTTCCCATCTGAGGACCATATTCCTTCTGTTTCTGGGAGTGTAGCTGTGCATTGGAAATGCAGGCAGTGGAAGCCAAGTGAATAGAAGGGAGTCAGGAGACTGGAGAAGTTGTCTTTGTTGTGCAGCCTTCTACCCAGGGATTTTCCCTGGATGTTGTAAGAGTAGAAAGCCTTGGGGTTGCAGCTGGTGATGTCATCTCGAATCACTTTCCTAGACTAAAAATTCTAGGCTGAGTTCTTGCTGATTCAGCCTTCCCTTTTTCCTAAGATATTTCCTAGGAAAGAATGACAGCAGAAACCTGTACTGTCGGCTTCATGGAAAGAATTACCAGGGAAGGGACATTTCCCCCCTGATCAATGCTGTGTGTGCAGCCTGGGGTGGCAAAGCACAGCTGCACTGACATTAGGGACAAAACTTATTGGAGAATGACCCTTCCTTTCCAGAAGGATGTATCTATGTCTAGCTTCTCTGTGCTGCCCGCATTCAGGTGCTCAGTTGTTCACTCTCCTGGCCAGAATGGCAGCATTTCTCTCTGGTTAGGTCAGTGAATGTGGGGACATCACAGCTGCCCTTTGAGAAGAGGATGGCAGGAGCATGAGAATGAATTGGTGCTTCCATTGTCTTCGGAATTAGGTGGGGATCAAAAGGGATGGAAAGGAGACAAGCGAACTGCTAAGTGTGGGTATCTTAAAGGAGTTGAGAAGCTTGGGAAGGAAAGCAGCAGCTGTAGTCCAAGAACAAGTGTGGTGAAAGCCACGGGCAATACAACAAAAGAGAAAATCATCTAGGCCTGGAATCTTGGGTACCTTGGCACTCTTTTTTGAAAGAACTTGGGGCTTGAACTCTATTGCTGGGGCTCACTGTCTGGCCAAGGCTGAAAAAGGGGTACTGGTAAGGAAGATTTTACCAGCAACACTTGTTGCAGCCGTGAGGCCTGATAGGCCTCCCTGGCGGTCAGTCACCTAAGGGCAAAAATGCCTAATCATGGTGACTAGGCCAAAATAACCCTTCCCCCGAGCTCAGACCCTCTCTTATCTCCCTATAAGACAATAGGTCACTTTCTACCCTGACTCATACTATTGGACCACTTCTCAAAACCTTGGTACCCTATAAAAACCCCACTTTTCCCCAGCTCAGCAGAGGTGCTGTCCCTGAAACCCTTCACCGAGGAAGCTAATAAAGATTCATCTGTGGAACTTCATACAGCGCTTCTCCTCTCTCTCCCTGCGTCTGCTAAGGCACCTTAGCAAGCTCATGAGCTGAGAATCACTGCAAAAGAGCTGATCACTGCTAAGAGCTGAATATCACTATAACAAAGCTTGCTAAGTGTTGCCTGTGCCTGGGAGCTTTGCCGGAGTTGCTTGGGCAGGAGGGTACGTAGGTGCACCCCTATCCAAGAACAACCAAGGCAGCTAAGACCGGCTGAAGCTACCGGGAGAAAAACTAAAAACACTCACGCTACAGTGATGCCAGGATGGCTTGGCTGAGGTTGGGACCCTGTGTGAGATGTGTTACTTTCAGGTGTAAAGTACACAGAAGTTGTGTACAGCTCTGAGTCCCCATGGGTAGGGGCACAACTGGCATAGAGCAGTTGAAGGTCAGCAGAAACAATGTGTGTCTTCAGAAAGAGCTGTGGTGGACCACGGAGTTGTTGTGATGTGTGAAAAGCAGGTGTGCAAAAATTAGCAAGGTGGTTGAAGGAAAAGGGAAAGATCTTGGTCTTTGGGGTGGAAAGATCTCAGGGTCTGTGGTTTCTGCCAGACCCTCTTTGTGAAAGAGCCAACTTCACGGGGTCGGTCTGGAAGCTTCCCCTTTCCAACCTTCCTGATTGCCAAAACCAGAATGAGAGAATCTCAAAACTATTGCCTTCCTGTGTTTTTATTCTTTCCTTTGAAGCTGCTGCCAAAATTCTTCACTTTGGGTGTTCTCAACTGGAATGCTATGAACATGACATAAATCTTCCCACTCAAGATCATCCTTCCAAAGCAGGAATGATGTCACTCTTTTTCACATCCCTTTTTTTTTTGCATTAGCCTTCAAGACAGGAGGAAACATCCATTGCTTTCTTTCCCACAACAGAGGTACTTCTGATGGCCCGCTCTTGTGGTTTTGTGTTAGCATGGAGTGTTTTTGTGCCTTTCTAATGCCTGAGCACAGCAGAGTCCCATGACTTCTGAAACCATGTGAGCAGACACCATCTGGGCTTGATGCCCAGAATGCCCATGGAGGAGTTTGTGCAATGCTGTGCCACACAGCCTGGGCTGGTCAGCCTGAGGCCTTTGATCCTCTCTGCTGAGATCTGTGGTATAAGTGGGGAATGAAATGCAGCTAAATTTCCTGAAGTTGCATTGAAAAAGTGTTTCATCAGTTTGGCCTTTCAGGTGAGGCAAAGAGAGCTGACAACTTGTGCATGACTGCAGCAGAAGCAGGTTGGGTCTCTTTGGAAGACCACCAAGCCCAGAAAGCTTTGAGGAACGTAAAGGAGACCAAACTGCTTTATGGTTTATCATCATGTTTGCTAAAATACTAGGGCTGCAAAATTATCTAGATTTTTATGTTGTGTTATATCCTACCTTCTCATCAATTATTTTGGAATAGTGTTAAGGAGGAATCACAAATTTGAGAAAAACACAATTCAAGAAAGTCAAGATGAGTCCTGATTAGAGAGATTAAGTTCAGCAAGGAACTAGGAAGTGTTGAGCTCAAACTGGTTTTGTATCCAAATATGCCTTTGGACTCTAGAATATGAACAGCATGGTTCCTTTTGGGTGCATTAAAATGAAAATCAGGCCTGCTCCTTCAGAACTGTTGTTCTACATTTGTGGGAAATGTAGATGTTGGTTTACATTTGTGGGAAAGAGTTGTTTACTTTCTTGAGAGAAGTGGCTTGCTGGGAATAGCCATGGTGAGGTTAATACTGCTTTGGTCCATCAGAACAAGCTCAATCTAGTTGGGTGCTGGCCCTTACATGGAGATGGCAGGTGGAGGGGAATATCCTGGCCCAAATAGGTGTTGTCAGTTCTAAAGGTAGGCTGGGACAGCACACAGAAACACCTGGCTGAGCTTAAACTGAAGTGGGACTATCAGGCTCTGGACACAGAATTTCAGCCACAATCACAAAGCTTCAGCTTCATTTCCATGAAGTAAGAAGGCACCACAAAGAACAGTGATGGATCTCCCCAGCTGAGCAAACACCCCAAGCAAGGGGAAATCCAGGACTTCCATGGACAGAATGAATGTTTAAGAACCACATGTAATTCAGACTAGTCATGGATAAAAAATTGAAATGAAACATTAAGAAAGAAAAATGAGTAGAGGAAGGAATAAATTTTGGCCTCATAAACTGAAGGAGAACAGCTGTGAGGGAAGTGGAGATGATGTACTTGAAGTTGTGTAGGTTGAGGTATAACCCAAATGAATGCCTTAACTCAGCTTTCAGTAAGACTGATGTATAAAGTGCATGTTAGAGTCTGTAGTGAAAATGTAAGTGTGGTAAGGTAAATTTAACCTCTGGAACAGAAGCAAAATTTAGGCTAATTGTTATAAAAATGTAATGGTCCCTGAGTGAGCTCTTTTCTTGGCTACTGAAAAAAATGGCACTTGAAACTGCAGATGGATTTGAAGAGATTTTTTTTTTATTAATCTGTAAACTTGGGGACAGAGAAGTAGCAGATACATGTCCTATCTTCAAAAATGGTAAAATCTCCTGCCCTGAAATTCATACATTTCCTAATTTTCTGCTAAGTGTATCAACTCTTGACATGGGAGAGGACGAATGACTGAGGGTGGGGTGGCAGTGGAAGAGGATAAAGAAAAAAGGTGCACACAGACACACGCAGGAGAAGTAATTTATTACTTATTTCAGAACTAATTTATTACATTTTGCAGAAAGATTATTAACTTCTTATAGAGTAATGCTATGGGCATAACCAAGAGTCAAGCAAAATGCTGATCTGTAACCTCCATAAGGATCTTCTCTTCAGTGGCAGAAATAATCATGGAAATTCCAAGATAAAGATGGACCAAGTTAGGCATCAGGAGGATTCAAGCTAGGACTGATCTTATTTATTATATTCCTTGGTTATATAAAAATTTGGCCATGAAGTTTGCAGATGACTCAGCTGGGATTAATGCCATTACTGTGGAGGGTTGTTGTGTAGAAAGCTCGATTATGTTTCTTTGATCTGAGGATTGAAGGCAACAACATCAAGTGTCCAGTTGCTTTTTGAGGATAAAAGGAGAAAGAACTTTTGCAATATCATGGGAAGTTATTCTCAAGAGAGGGTGGAGTAGGAGAGAAAAGGATGGATTGCCTCTGTGACTCAGATGTAAGATGATCTTATAAGGCTTTAAATTCTTAGTAGAGACAAATTTCAAGTATTAGGATAATTGCAGGATCTGTTTGAAGACACTATTTGAAGTACTGTATACAGTACTTGATCCCTGATATTTAAAAGAAATTAAATACCTAAATAACCTGGACTGGTGCAGGAGGATTTCTAGGATGGCCAGGTCAGCCTGCAGAGGTTCATTTCCAATGAATAAAAAAGAGTGAGCCTAGCCAGATGGTAGATGTACAAAGCAGGTCAAGTTTCTCTATAAACATATAAAGAGGGTGCTTCCTTCAATTTAAAGTCAATTCTGAAACCAAAACTAATAGCTTATTAATAGGTGGAGCTAAAAATTGCCAAAACTTTTATAACCATTCTGAACAGCTTTCTGGGAGACTTGTGAGGTTGCTCCTTAAAAGAGGAGATAATCTGAGGGTGATATTAGAAAAAGGGGTGGGAATTTTAATGGCACCAGTGCCTGGATTACCAGGAGAGCTTGTTGTGGTAAGAAAGGGATGGAGGGTACCTAACAGTTGTTAATCTTTGCTAATGCTGGTGGTAGTCTGCTCTGGGATTCTGTTAGCCACCCACTGAAGTCAGGGGGTTCCTCTTTTTCTCCCTTGTGCAAGCTGATTTCTGCATTTGGTGCCGGTCCAAGGCTTGGGTGACCACTGGAGCCGGGAAGACTGTGGTGGGTTGGTTCTTTTGCTGGAACAGAGGCTCTGATGCTCGGTTATCTGCCTTACTTATGCACTTCTGGTGTGGCAGATGGCCCTATTGCAGAAAAAAAGGGATTTTTTATTTCTCTGAGACTGACGTCGACTGCAGTGTGGAGCACAGACACACCCCAGCCACAAGCAGGGAGTTCCACCTGAAAAATCTCCTTCTTTTGCCAAGCAAATAGAGAACATTTTTTGTCTCTAAGCATCTCTTAACCTGGTGGCTGGAGGCTTCTCTTTTGGCTAATATTAAGAAGGGAAGCTGTTTCTTGGAAACTCATCATCTGGAAGTGATAGAAAAGAGGAGGACTTGAGTCTGTTAAAAATTACTCAGCTGCATAGGAAGCACATTCAACCTTTGGTTTCTTCACATACAGTCTTTCCATTTGAAAGATTTCTTATTTTTTCCTATTTTCTGAGGAAAAGAGAGGAAGAGAAGCAATGTTGGAACATACTATGCATTCCTGCTTTGTCTTTGCTTTGTAAACCCCTGTGCTAATTACTTTCTTTTTTTTCCAACCACATAAAATAAGGAATTAAATTATACCCTGAGGAATGTTGTCACTCTCCTGGAGGCTTTAGTTTTGTGCTCAGTGCTTACCCCTTGCTAACCTGTCAAATACAGGCTTCAAGAGAAAAGCATCATTTCAAGAAGTGAGAAAGGCTCCTCAACCTCACTTATTTAAGCAGATGATGAAATTAGGATTTTATTATTTTGCTTGTGTTTTATTGCACATAATTATGAGGCAGCCCAACTTCCATGTGCCTTTTTATGAGCAATGGCCTTACTTCACTGTGTGAAGGAGTTGGCATAGGATCCAAATAATCACAACAAATTGTGCAAGGCAGTTGTGCAACAATGCAGAAAGACATGCATGGCCACAGACAATGCCAGCTCTTCTCTAGGCCTCTGTTGAGATGCTGCTGAGACTTCCAAACACGTGTTTCTTTATTCTCTCATCTCCATTGGGTGAATCCCCTTTTCGTACCCTGAAATCAAAGAGAAGTGTCTTACAGAAATGAAACAAAAGAAATGGAGAGAGCGTGATTTCCATGTGACTCGAATTACCTCATGGTTCAGATGAGGGAGGGCACTGCTGTCATTTTTAGGCATTTGTGTGCATTTTGCTGACTCTGGTGGTTTAAACTTGCCTGTGTGCCAGGTGCCCACCCTGCCATGCTGTGTCTCCCTCCTCAACAGGACATGAGGAGTAAATCAGGTGGAAGAGCTCATGGGTCGAGATAAAGAACAGGGAGATCACTCACCAATTACCATCACAGAAAAACCAGATTTGACCTCAGAATGATTCAGTTAATTTATTTCCAGTTAACTCCAGAATGAGATAGTGAGAAACAAAAGTAAAATTTTAAAAAATCTTCCTCCTGCCCCACTTTTCCCAGGCTCAGCCTCACCCCTGACTCTTGTCTGCCCAACACAGAGACAGTTCCTGATCTCTTTTCTCAGAAACTCTCTCACTCCTGAATCCCTCCTTAAGGTCAACCACAGTGCCTGCAGCAAGAGCCATTAAGTTTAGAGTCCCTTTGGCAGTGACAAGGCTCTGATCTGCTGTTACAGTTTTGATCTGCACAAATCTTACTGGGATCTTTGGTCCTTGCTGTGTTGCAGCTGTAACAGACTGCTAACCACTCTCAAAGACAGGCAATTCTTTAACCTTTATTTCTAAAAATCTGAAAATTTTAAGCCTAAAATCTAATGAGCTGTGTCCTTAGGAAGGCCCTTCCAAACTGCATCACAGCTGAGCTTTGCCTGCTCTGCTGGGGATCACCTGTGAAGGTGTCACACATCCACTCCATGCAGGGCTCCTTGCAAGGAAGGCCAGGAATGGTGCTGGGCTGGAAATGAGGCAGAAATATAAAAGTCTGCAACCTGAATGTTCCTGAGCAACCTTCAGTTGCAGGGCAGGATGTTTCCCTGCATTCCCCTGAAATCTTTCAGAATGAAGCACTTCTCAGCCTGTATAAATTATCACAGCTCTGCTGAGGCTGTTGCAGGAGGACCTGGCCTTGCAGGTTAAAAACTGAGATTTTTTAAAATAGAATTTGTCTGTCTTGAGAAGTGTTGTTCTCACCGGGAAATGAGAGTTTTTTGCACTGTCTGACTGATGGCCCCGTGTCAAATATTCTCCCTGCAGCCAAAAGTACTGGGAAGAAATCTGTGAGACACATACGAGACAGAGACTGTTTAAACATCTCCTGGCACAGATTCTTTGCTGATTCACAGACCAGCTCTAGGCCTGGGGGAAGTTCAGTTGTAGGGATAGATAAAACCCTTACTGTTTTGCCAGGATCTGCCATAATTTCCTTGGTAATCCCTTTGTTGCTAGCCAAAATAGGATTTCAGGAAAATGAATTGCCACTATTTCAAACACCCCATGCCTAAAGCTAGTTAAAATCTTAGATAAGTACATTTAAAATTTGACAGTAGTAATTTGTATGTGATGGATTTGAGCTGTAAAAGGCAAGGTGAAACAGAGAATTTGGTCATGTCTGTTTGGTATTGTTTCAGAACCACCAGCCTTTTGAAAAATAAACCCAAATGAATGCTCCAAAAAGGGCTTAAAAGTACAAGGTGATTTCCAATTTCAGTTGGCTTTTTTTATTCCACCTCTTTTATGTGCTGTCCTGCAATCCTGGTCTTAGTCATTACATTGCAGCGTGTGAAGTATTTGAGATGTTTTCACATTGAATAAACCCAAGACCTGAGATTTAAACACAGAAAGCTTCTGTGTTTGAAGTGTGCAGCGTGTTTTTCTCTTTCAGTACCGTTTGAGAGTCTCACCATCACTTGTGCTGTTTGATGCTGTTATCTATTTTGGTCACAAACTTTCATAAGCCAAGGGAGCCAATCATTTGTGAAGTTTTGGTGGTCCCCGATTCTCACGTGTAGAGAAGCTGCAGAGAAGCCGCTGATGGTGAAGGGAGGAATGTAACGAGTCTCATCTCATCTCATCAGGATCTGAAAGAGGAACCACTCAGGGTATCTTGCTGAAGTTGCTGATTTTTGTGTGCTCTAAGCAGTAAATCTCTTCTCAGAACAGAAACTGGTGTAAATGAAACGTAGCCAACTGAAAGGACACCTGTGCTAACCTGGATGAGCTGTAAGCGAATGCCTCCCCACAGGAATAACTTTTCCTGGTTTTTGCCGTGTTTCCACTCTAGGTGAGACCCTGCAGGGATCAAAAATCCATCCCTGCTGTCATTAGCAGTGTCATCCCAAAGTTATCCCTGTTGGCTGCAGTACCAGTCTGTGGTCTCTGATGCACATCTGTCCTGTGTTTGGGTAATACACCCACAATTAATTGTTTCAAACTGCTGTGGGCTTTGTTTAGAGGAAAAAGAAGATTGAGTCCCAGCTTGTCCGAGTGTAAAGACCTAGCAGAGGGTGTGGTGTTTTTGTGGGTTTTTTGGTATGTGTTTGTTGTTTGTTTGTTTTATTCTTTGAAATGATCCCTGTAGGGCTGATTCAGGGAAGAAGGGTGGTGAAATGTTGATATCTGGCTCTGCAAATGGCTTGAGGAGGAAGGATTCTGCTTGATCAGGTATTTTTGGACAGGAGGATACCTATGCCAATAGAACAGACTCCATTCAAACTACAAGTGAAACAGGCAGCTGCCACTTCACATCTAGAAAGGTGTCATCAGTGTTTGGGTGTGACATTGCGGTTTGGGGTTTGAGTGGGATGTGGAGAGGGCATGAAGTACTTTGACTTAAAATTTAGTCTAATTTTAGGTGCACGAGGATCAGTTTAGCAGAAGGTAGGCTCTAGGGCTGTATCTTTACTTTGTATGCATGAATTAATGTCTGTCTTTAGAGCTGAGCTAACAGAGCACAGGTATGGGTGTTCTGAATCAGAGACTGTTCTTCTCTTGTTTGTACGTGCTGAGTAAGCAGATCTTTGTGCACAAGAAGATTCTTTGTGAGCTATGTCAAGTAATTACTGGTACTAGGAATGCTACAAAAGAATTGAAAATTTAAACTAGCAGTGGCCACTGTCCCTACATCAAATTCAAAGTTGAAATCTCTGTTGAATACTTCAGACTGCACCTGTGTGTTAAATTACTGTGAAGGCTAATGGGTAGAGCATTTTCAAACTGGGAAACTCAGCCTTAGAGCTGCCCCTGCATCTTTGACTTGCTTGCTGTGTACAGAAGTCAGGGCAAACTTTTATTCACTGGTCGTATTCTTGCTCTGTTTGCATGCTCTGGGACCTTACTGCCTTCAGGGCAAAGGTGAAGGATGTTCCTTAATTTTATTTATTTGTCAGAGTGCAAATAACACTTTTATCTAACCTGCAGCTATGGATCCATGTAGCTGTAAAAATAAGAGGCATCTCAGAGAATGAGGAATGTACCATTAGCAGCTACTTTTAAAAAGTTTTGGGTTGTTTTTTGCTCAGCAGCACATAAATATGCTGTTTGGGGAGGGATAAAACAAACTGATCAAGTTATCCTGAAGTAATCTGTGAGCCTGGTGTCTGTCAGCTTGCAGTCCTCTGCTCTGTGCCCCATCTATGGTGCAGTTTCTGTGGCAAATACAGACAGGCTAGATCTTCCTTTCTTACTGGATCAGATCCATCCCTCATGGATATTTGCTGTGCAGCAAATGAGACCAGGTGTCCTGAGAATGTGTGGTTCACCTGCACACAGATTACCAGACTTGTATTTATTGCAAAGCAGTTTGCATTCTACCATTTCCTCAACTCTGAGTACTAGAGCTGATGAGGTGAAAATACAGTCTTTTAAAATGTTTGTTTTATAGCCCTGTACTAACACTGTGTCGAGGTTTGACACAAATGCCAGGCACCTAGGAGCTCACCAACCCTGCCACAGCTGGGCAGAGGAGAGAAAAAATTTATGTGGGTAAGAGAGGTAGAGATCCACGGGCTGTGAGTGGATCTTTGCATCCTTGTGGATCCCCACAGGCTGTGGGTGGATCTCTGCATCCCCTGTGGATCCCCAGGGGCTGTGCATGGATCTCTGCATCCCTGTGGATCCCCACAGGCTGTGGGTGGATCTCTGCATCCCTGTGGATATCCATGGGCTGTGTATGGATCTCTGCATCCCTGTGGATCTCCATGGGCTGTGCATGGATCTCTGCATCTCTGTGGATCCCCATGGGCTGTGCATGGATCTCTGCATCC
Source organism: Pycnonotus jocosus (assembly GCA_013400435.1). Lineage (NCBI taxonomy): Eukaryota > Metazoa > Chordata > Aves > Passeriformes > Pycnonotidae > Pycnonotus > Pycnonotus jocosus. The sequence goes on along the minus strand of VWYP01002597.1, from coordinate 539,468 downwards.
CTGTGGATCCCCATGGGCTGTGGGTGGATCTCTGCATCCCTGTGAATCTCCATGGGCTGTGGGTGGATCTCTGCATTCCCTGTGGATCCCCATGGGCTATGGGTGAGTGGATCTCTGCATCCCCTGTGGATCCCCATGGGCTGTGAGTGGATCTCTGCATCCCTGTGAATCTCCATGGGCTGTGGGTGGATCTCTGCATCCTCCATGGATCCCCATGGGCTATGGGTGGGTGGATCTCTGCATTCCCTGTGGATCCCCATGGGCTGCAGGGGCACAGCTGCTTCACCGTGGTCTCACCACAGCCTGCAGAGGAATCTTGGCTCTGGTGCCTGCAGCACCTCCTGCCCCTCCTTCTCCTTAGTGCCTCCATGTTGTTTCCCTCATGTGTTCTCATCTCCTCCTTTTCTCTGACTGGAAGAAAAAAACACTATGTGCCCACTTTGTTTTGATTTTCTTCTTAAATCTGTTAGCACAGAGGTGTTGCCAACCTCTCTAAGTGGCCCAGCCTTGGCCAGCAGCAAATCCATCTTCAGAGCCTTCAGGGATTGGCTCTGCTGGACATGGTGGAAGCTTCCAGCAGCTTCTCACAGCAGCCACCTCTGTGCCCACCCTGCTACCAAAAACCAGGCTGTGCAAAACCACCACACACTGAAAGAGAAGCCAAGCAGGACTGGCAGTCCTGGGGTGGAGGAGGACCTGCCTGCTGCCTTACGGTGTCTCCAGGGGGTTTTATCCAGCAGACACTTTTAGGATCTTAAAAAGAGAAAATTTTGGCCAGGCGAAGAGATAGAAGCTAACTGCCTGTGGCTAAAGAGAGCAGAGGATCTGGCTGTCACCTCCACTCTGGAAAGGGCAGAAGGGTGAGCAGGAAAGCCCCAACAAGGCACATCTCCCATTCAGTGCCTGCTCCCCAAGACCCTGTGGGGTCTCTTGCTGATATGTAACAGCTGCAGGCATTCAGAAGAAATTGCTGTCTACTTTCAACTGCTTTTCCAGGGAACTGTAGGAGGCAGACATACAGAATCCCCTGTCTGTGGGCTTTGCTTATCTAGCTCAGCCAGGTGGGAACAGACCCACGCAAGTGGATAGGAGGAAAAACTGAGAAACATCGAGTCCTTCCAGACACACAGCCCCAGGAGATCATAGACAAAGGGAAACAGGGGTAATGCACTGAGTGAGAGGGAAAGGAGACCCAAGCACTGCCTTGAAGGGAAAAATCAAGAGAATGTCTTTACTGCAAGACACTTGGGTCTTCTCAAAGCAGCTTGAAATTCCCGATCTGCCAGTTTTGAGTGCCACAGCCTGTGACAAGGTCATGCTCTATGGAAGATGTGGTCTTTGTTGTTTAGTGTTACTCAAAAGGCAATAATGGCTAGAGTAGATGCAGGGTGCTGCAGGGATCACATCTTCTGCGTATTCCTGGCTGCACATGAATATCAGACATTCCTTCTCTGTCTCCAAACAAGTGAAATAAAGCTCTTGGAGAGGAAGGGGAACAGTGGGTGAATAGCCATCACTGAAGTCCTGGCTCAGGAATCAAGGCACGTGTGCTATAATTCCGGATCTGTTTCAGCTCATCTGATTTTGTGCTCGTCACTTAACCACTTTTGTTTCTCTGTGAGCTGGAATGTGAATTCCCCTTTTCTGTACTTAGAACAGAAGGCATTTTGGGCAGGGAGTTCATGATTCTGCAGTCCTACTTACCGCAGCCCTTTTACTGAAACAGCATCAATAATGAACTGGAGGCACAGTAAGCAGGGACAAAGGCTGTCCCCAAGGGAGGGACCCCTCCAGGCACATCAGGAACTCTCCCACCAGGGACATGAGCAGACAAGAGAGCAAGTGAGACTTGAGTTACCTGCTTAATCCAACAGGCAGAGCTCAGGTGGGGTATGCAGGTGAATTCCAGCAGTTCTGGAATTCAGTTCCAATTTCTGAGCGTTCTTTGCAGAAATGTCTCCTGCTCTCAGTTCTGATTTTATGTTCATAGCACTGGTCCAAGTTCATCACAGCAGTGTCAGGACAGCTCTGTTTTGGGCTGCAGTGCTCCAACAGCATTCCAGGAAAAATCACTGAAGTAACCATAAGCACCATATCCTTATTGCATTTCTTTGCACATCTAAATAGGAGTAACAACTGAACAATTATTTAATGGCTACTAGTAAAAAATTCATCTTGTCTCTACCCTTAAAGGCATATTTAAATTCCTGCTGCTTTTGAAGTTATCCAGATGAGCTGTCGACACAGAGCTGAGGCTGACCACTGCTGAGGGCAGGCTGGTGTCCTCAGCCCCCACATATTAAAAGGCCACATGGTTAAAATGATGTTACTGAGCTGGATTTATGTTCTCTGTCTCCCCTCATTTACGTAAGAATTACTATAAACACAGATAAATTGTTTATATGGATTTCCCCACCGAATACTGTTAGTATATAACCCAGCTTGTGTTTCCAGTGTCAAGGCTGTTGTGAAACCATCTGAATTTCAGCAATAAACAAATATCATATTTTAAAAACATATATATAAACATGTTGGCAGCCAGAAAAGTATTTCTTTATAGATCTTCATCAATGGTGAAAACAAATTTTTTCGCTTAGACTGGTGATAAGTGATTTTATAAGCCAGCCTGCCGTATATCTGCTTTTATATGCTTTGATTCCTTGATATCTTCCCTTTCCTTGTCAGTAGTCCAGCTGTGTATCAGGGTTGAGGTCTGCACTTGGCTGGCTCCAGCCCAGCAGGGTGTGGATGTCCTCCCTGTGGCTGAAGCCCAAAATCTGGGAAGCCTAATGGACGTCATGGCATTTTCATTTTCAGAATGAACAAAATCCACAGTGATTTCTATCAAAATCTGGTGTAGATATGGTCCCTGGGATGGTGGTTTTTTCAGTGCTTTCTCAAAATGTCTTTGTTGTCTCTGCTGTTCCTGTGCAGGTACTGGCCTGTCTTGGAGGTAGAGGCTCCATCCCAGAGAGGGGATGAGCAGGACTGAATCCCTTTTGAGGTTTGTCTAAGGGCTCCTAACTCTGTTGTCTGAGGTGGCAGCTTCATCTGAGCACATTCTTTGTGGAACCCCTCAAAGCGGGGAGGAGAATCAAAAATTCTTATCTCTGAAAAAATTCTTCTCTCTTAACGTTGGTGGTGTCCTTCAGGGAGGATGGGAGCCTTTCACTGTGGTGTCCTGAGTACCTGCTACAGCTGCCAGGCAGCACCAGAACATCCCATGGGCAGCACTGAGGGCCTTCAGGTGGCAGAGAAACAAGGTCTGTTCTTTATCCAGTGCCAGCAAGAGCTCATGGCACGGGATTTTCTGTTCTTTGCCCCAGTCTGGCTTCATGCTTGTCTAGGCAATAGTCTGCAGTGAGAGGAAAGGGAAGCTGGCTGTTAGCTGCCTTCTCTGGATCTGGCTGTGGTGTCTCCATCATCAAACTGAGCAGTTCTTCAGTGGCTCTGGCACAAAGGAGGATGGCAATGAGCAGCTCCATTTTTAGGGTAGAAAATACACATATTAATGAATGAATACAAAGGGAGTGTAAATATAAGAGCATATAAATATGATTGTAAGTGGCATGGCTGGGGCAGAGTGACTGCAAGTCACTCATTTGAAGTCTTCCCAGCCACACAGAGCTTCTCCAGATGGATAAGATGAAAATTCCCTGCAGGGTTTTTGTGGCAGGTACAGAAAAACCAAAGGAATCATTCTGAAATCAATGTGAACATTGCTCTTAATGTTCACCACTCTTCAGTCTGTAATGCAGGTTTCATAGAGCAGTGTGTTTAACAATACAGAAAAAAATTCCTGCTCCCACTGTCAGGTGATCAATATGTGGCTGAACAATAGATTTTGGTGCATGTCGTTCTAGATCCCCAAATATTTGATCTCATGATGTGTTTCATCACAGTCGACTGAGCTACTCATAAATTGTCATCTTCTCCACATAAAGGGGAACATCAGATCAAAAGGCATATGTATGCTGAGAATGGAAAGCTTATAAAAGTGTCACATTTCCAGAAAAGATTTCAACATCAGTTACTTGAAAGAGCTGTATATTCTTCAGGGGTAGAAAGAGTCTGATATTGGGCTGTTTCTCTGCATGTGTCTCTGTACTGACCATAATCCACAGCTGATATCAGCCCAGTTGGAAAGGGGAATCATTCCAAGTTGCTGTAGTTTCGACACAGCAGGGCTGATGAGTACAAGACAGAGCTCAGTTGAAATCCACGACACAGGAGAGTGTAAGCTCCAAGTTCTGGAAGGGCTTCTCTCAGAGCTGTATCTATTTTTAGCACTAGATCCCAGCTGCAGTTTCTACAGTCCAAAGGTTTCCCCCATGGACAAGGAGTAAAGGATGAAGCCAATTGTGCACTGTACGATTTTCCAGCTTTTTCTCAAAAAGAGTTGCGCCAAAAAAAGACTTAACTCTGAACCAGATTCACCCCTGGTTTCTATCCCCATTAGTTTTTCTGTAGTTTCTTTTCTTAAAAGTGTTTGAACACATCCCCAAATTTCAGTAGTGATGCTCAGGTAGGTGTTTAGATGACTGGCCAGATCATGAGGTTCTGTTCAGGTGTTTCCTCTCCCTCATATGAGACATGACCTGTCCCTGCTTCACTTCTCATATCGTGGGTGTAGATGTGCTGTATATGAAGGGAATGTTCAGGAGGGAAGAATGGGAAGAATTTGCACCACCCTCTAGGAGAAAGGCTGCAGGTACAACTGACTTGATCTGCAAATGTTTTTTAAGCATTAACTCTGATGAGGATCAACAAGCCAGTGGTATTACTCACCCTGGCTTAAAATGCAAGTTCCTGGATTAGCTTTAGATCTGGAATTTGAAAGATCTTCCCATCGTTCAGCTCCAGCTATACACATATTTGCTACACACATAGTTATGACACATATTTGAAGGAATTTGGGGTTTTTTCCTAATTGGCATTCTTTTCAAGACCATCCCCCCTGTAAATTCCTGGGCTCCTAAGATCGGCACAAAAATAGCTAAAATTGGAGCTTGCTATTGTATTCCTTTCTTCACCACATCCTGCAACACCTTCCATGCATCTCAAAAATGTGTATAGGTATTTCAAAGTTAAATCTCATAATGGAGTCCATAGCAGGGAAGAGTTAAATGTTTACTTAACATTGTTAGTATTTTTGTATGGTTTGCTTGATCTTTTCTTATTGCTAATCTCAAATATTTTTAAAAAATTGATAAAGGCCTCAAATACTGTGAAAGCAGGTATAAAGTCTGGAGATTATCAGAAGAAAAATACTTAGTTTCTGCTGTCTTGGAATCTTCTGATACCTTGTTTTCTTTTTATTTTCTCCTTTTCTTCCAAAGCCTCTCAGGAAAAGAGCAAACCCTTTAACTGAAGCCTGCATTGCTGGTAGCTGGTTCTGTGACAAGTCAGTGGCAAGGCTTGTGTTTAAAATGTTGTGGCAGTGCTTGAGGAGAGGTGGCAGTGAGCTGTCACCATTCCAGAAGAGTTAAGGAGTACTGGGAGCAGAAGTCTTGTTCACAAAGGAGAGGGGATCAACCATCCCTCTCCTGGGAGTGTTTGAAGGACTTGAACGACCCAAAGCCCTCCAGCTGGAAAGGCAAGAGCCAGGAAGCCTACGAGGATGGAGCAGGGGGGAAGGTGTTACCTGTGACAGCAAGAAGTGAGCTGGGGACTGCAGGATGGAAGAGCTTCCAGCTGAGCCCTCTGGCAGGATCATGCAATGGAATACTTTGTCTGATTTTTATACTAGGAGTGAGTCATGCCCCTGTGACTTCCCTTCTGTGGCGCTTCTGTGAATTGTTTACTTTGCAAGGACAGGATGTGTTGCCTCCAAATCCTTTCGACTTCTTCAGAGGTTTGCCAGAAGGGGAGACAGCTTGCTGGCCATGTCAGCAGATGTCTTCTGCAGCAGCAGGGCCACACCATGAAGCAATTTCTCCCAAAACCAGTCTGGAGCCCTTGTAGTGTTTATCAGGAAGTCCAAAAGCAGAGGTGTTTTCTGCATTGTGCAATAAAGATTGAGGGAGGAGTACCCAGTGGCTGCTGTGCAGGCAGTGGCAGCTGAGGTGCTCTGGAGTCTGGGGAGGGATGGCATGAAATCAGAATTTCTTCTTCACAGGTTGAAGTTGTACGGCAAAGGAAAGAAATGCTTTTGTCTGTTTCCATCTCAAATGAGATGAAACCTGGGATTTCCCAAATTTGTGCTGGGAGAGCCATTCAGTGTGAAATCCAACTTCAAAAGACCTGAAACAGAAATGGATTTTGCTCTTGAGCTGGAGAAAGGCCAGGGATCCACAGCAGAGGCAGGTGTCCAAGGAGGCCAGAAGGAGTGGTGGGTGAACACTGTGCTGGCCAGCCTGGTAACACCGCACGAGGCTGCACCACAGTCGTGCTTCTGGCACTGTGGTCCATTCCTGGGATATTCTGAATGGACAGTTTTCTTCAAAAGAGGAAAAACAAGTTGATAATTGAGTCCATATGTGGCATTCTCTGGGTTATTTCCTCAGTGCTCTTATCATTGTTTTATGGTCCACGATGAGGATGTTTGGTTACAGAACCTCACAATCACAGAGTCCGTTTGGTTGGAGAAGCCCTCAGAGATCAGTGAGTCAAACCCATGACCCAACACCACCTTGTCACCCAGACCATGGCACTGAGTGCTGTGTCCAGTCCTCAAACACCTCCAGGGGCAGTGACCACCACCTCCCAGGGCAGCCCATTCCAGTGTCCAATCACCCTTTCTGTGTAGAAATTCCTCCAAATGTCCAACCTGAACCTCCCCTTGCAGTTTAACTCTGTGTCCTCTTGTCTAACACAGCCTGGGAGAACAGGCCAAAGCCCCCCTGGTTACAATATCCTTTTAAGCAGTGATAAGGTCTTCCCTAAGCTCCTTTTGTCCCAGCTAAACAACCCCAGCTCCCCCACCCACTCCTCATCAGACCTGTGCTCCAAACCCTTTGTCAGCCTTGTTGCTTTCTCTGGACATGCTCCAGCATCTCAACATCCATCCTAAATTGAGGGGCCCAGAACTGGACTCACAACTCGAGGTGCAGCCTGAGCAGTGCTGAGCACAGAGGAAGAATCACTTCCCTGGTCTTGCTGACCACACTATTCTTGATAACAGGAGACGAAGCCTTCCCCAGAGTCCCGTGCTCAAGATTCATCTCTGTTTGCCTGCACTTCTGGTGACCCCAAGAAAACTACATCATCTTGCTGTGACTTTCTTCCCTATCTCTGAAGTGCTGATGATGCTTTCATCCTCCCCAAGTGGTGTTCTGCCTATTAGACCAAAACCTGTGATGGTGCAGGCTCTCTTGTATGACAAGCAAAGGTGCTGTGCCCAGCACAGTGGACCCCCAGAGCACAGAGCAACATGGATGTGGCTGGTTCCTCACAAAGCCTCTGCTCCTGTCACCTCCCATGTGAGGCAGCTTTTGGCATGCCTGGGAGGTGGAGAAGCTGTGTTTGGTACAAGCCCTTCTCTAATCTGGGAGGAGAGAGCATAAAACCAAAGAGCTGTGCCTCAGCTGGGGTGTGTGGTTTGTCACCAGAACCTGGTGCCTTTTGATTGCACCCTTAAACCTCCACTCAGCTGTGAAACAATGACCTGCTTCGTTCACCTAAAGAGGATTTAGGGGACATATAGTTAAATGGGTAAAAGCTGTTGCCACTCTGCAGGGATGGGAATAAAGTTACATCTCCACTGGCTCCCTTGGCACACTGTTTCAGTGGTTTTGAACTTTCCATTCACCTGTCTTTAGAGCTGAAATTACCAGTCCGTGATTTGTGGTGCCAGACTGAATTCATTCCCTGGAAAAATCCTGTTGTGACAGTTTATTTTTGCCCTGGAGGCATGGGCTGTCCAGAGGAAAGGCTTTTCAGTGCAGCCATCATCCCTTCAGGACCAAAGCCAGATTTCTTAGCTGCAATGTCCTTATCTTATACCCATCATTTTATTGCACTGTGCTGCAGAAGCCTTGAGCACTGGAAATTAGAACCAAAATTAACAGTAGCTCTGCTTACATGATGGAAGCTACTCTGTAAAACTGGGTCTTCAGTAGCTTACTCAAAGCAACCCAAATTAAGGGTTTTCATTTACCCTTCCTCTTTGGTTGGGCTCATGGTTTGTGAAGAGAGGGATAGCACCATCCACCCATGTCACTGATCCACTGAAGTTCCCCTTGGTTTTGAGACACAGGCAGAGCCCATTGTGTCTTTGGGCATTTCAGGACTGCGATTGCTTCACCTGCCAGGCTTGGTGTGGTGACTTTGAGAGCAGCCTGGGAAGGCCCTCTAGGGGAAGTGTCCCCAACAACAGGGATCTGCACAGCACCATCAGGAATGTCTCTGGCCACTGTGCTGGTTTGGGTGTGCTTTGTGACACTTTCAGATCATCCTTGAGCAACCTCCATTGACAATGGAGAATGTAAAGTACTGAGGTGTGGGGGTGATAGGTGGCTGTGGCTGTTTGTTGAACAAAAGGACTGCTGATTATGTTGTGGTTACTTGTATTCAAGTATTTATTTGTTTAAAAGTCTGATTCTTTCTTTTTTAGGACTACATGTTGGCTAACTTCTAAAGAGACTGAAATGTCTCCTTCAAGGGCCGTCTGCATCTCTGATCCTGGGGAGGCTGTGCAGGGTAGTAAGCTTCTGCCAAAGCAGAAAAATCCCCTAGTCCTGTTGAGAAAACCACCACAATTTTTTCATGGTTGAAGGCATGTGATTATCTATACAGTCAATCTCATGATGTATTCCTTTTCTTTTAAATTACACTTCCCATAGACTTGAAAGCACATTTAATTAAAATGCATTGTGGCATAAAGAAATACACTACTTTTTCACAACCCTACACCTTAGTGAAAAGGCTTTCCAAGAGGCAAGCCCTAATTTCAAAATGCTGAAAAAAGAGGGGGTTTAATGTAAACTATTGATTTGACAGTTCTGCATAAGATTTTTTTTTCAGAGAGGCAGCATTTCCATCCTGAGGTATGTGGGGTAACATGTCTTTTAGATCTGCTGTGCATTCCCAGATGCCAGGGGTGAGGAAAGGAGGAACACTTAAACATTGAAGGAATCCAAACACTGCCATTTGGTTCATGCTGGCATTGATTACTCCTAGAGAAGGATAAGCAATTAGTAGTGGCATGCAATTGCTGGTCATCACCCATAATCTGCCAATGTCCTTTGGCTTTTCCACTGGCCAAGCTGGAGAATGAGAGTGTGAATGAGGGATGGCACCTCTGTCCTCCGGATCTGCTGCTGCTCTGCCAGTGCCCAGCTGTGGGGCTGCTTGCCAGTGCCTGTCAGGTTGGAAATACTGGGTCTGCAGCTCTTCATCAGCCAAATGGGGTCAAATCAGCTCTGACTTCAGAGATTCCACTCCAGGCTGCAGCAGGAATTTGGTGCTGTGAGACAAGAAGAATTTTTGAGTCAGACAGTGCAGCTGGTCCATGGAGTAAATGTGCCGTAATCTCAGGATTTTAAGGTCAGGATCAATGCTCAAGCCAAAAGACCACGTGCTGCTGTCCAGCAGTGCCAGGCTGGACTGTTTGGAATGGACAGGGACAAGCAGGAATTTGCCATGTGTGCAGATTCCAGTTTTGCAGCTGGTGCTCTGGCACCTGATGCTGTGACTGCAGGGGACAAAGAGGCTCAGGCTGCTGCAGCATTCCTTTTGCTGTGCTCCATAAATTTACCTTGGGAATGTTAGTTCTGTAGGTGATGGACCCCAGAAAAGCAGGCTGAGGCTGATCCAGGGAGACACAAAGAGAGAGTGTTACCTGCCTTTTGGGAAGCAGAGGGAGAAAGAAATAGGTGTGGGGGTCCTGCAAGAGAATAAATGCAGGAGACAGAGCCTGGGACAGGGTGGCTGGGGAGAGGAGCTCTGGTGGCTTCAGCTCCTGCTGGAAGAGCACTTAGATAAAGCTTTGTGCTCTGCACAAGGCAGTTTCTGGAGCATTTAACCATTTACATCCTGGCACAGCTGGCCACAGGCTGTGACCCAGACCCAGGCATGTTGGGGACCCAGCAGCACAGGTTGGGGACCCAGACCCAGGCAGGTTGGGGACTCAGCAGCCACAGACTGTGACCCAGACCCAGGCAGGTTGGTGGCACAGCAGCCACAGGCTGTGACCCAGCAGCCTAGACTGTCCTGTTCCTACCAGAGACCTCCAAGGGGACTCTGTGAACCCTGTCCCTGCAGAACCTGGAGCTCCTTGGTTTGCCTGTGGGCCCTGGGATGCTCAGGGCTGTTCTCATCCCAGGAAGGACTTAGCTGTGTCTCTGCCTAAAAATACAGGATGCTGTTTCAAGCTCTGCTGCCTGCATGATTTTTGATTCACTAAGTAAAAGAGAAGAGGAACTGGTGCACTGTAATGATTTTCTTCTCCTTAGGCTCAGCTGATCATTGGGGTCTTGGAGCCAGATCTTCAGGCCAGCCATTGCAGGGTCTGGGATTTTGCTGGTCTGATGTGCAGAACAAGAAGTTCTTCATCCCCAGCAGACCCTTTTGGGCTTGCTTTGCCTCAGAAGGTGGCGGGGGAGGGTGAGTGGTGCATGGAGCTCCCCTGTGTGCTGGGAGAAGTCTGGGTTCTGCCCTGAGACTGTGCGATGCAAACTGATCTCACTCTGTGCTGCCCCTGCCAGCCTCTCTGGGAAGGGGAGGCTCTTTAGTGAAAGCAGACAAAGGGTTGAGAAATGTGTCAGTCAGTTATTTTTTCAGCTTGTATCAAAGAACTAAGATACTCTTGTGGTTTGTAAGGGTGTTTTGGGGCGTTCTTTTTTTGTTTGTTTGTTTTTTCCTTTTTTTTAAATTTTAAATTAAGGAACTCAACAAAGCAATGTAAGAATTAACATATAATTTTAATTGGTAACAGCCTGTATGAAACTGAACACAGGACTGCAGACATGTCTGCAAAAACTAGACTCTACATTCTTTGAAGTTACAATACATAGAATATAAAATTATAATAGCAAATAGCACTTCTAACTGCCCCAGTCCACCCCAAGTAATCATTTATTTCCATCCAAGTTCTCAGTTGCTTTCCTTTCCGATGAAAGTCCATCCCCAGGGCTGTGACAAGCCATGAGGAATGGAAGGAGTAGTCACCCCCAATGGTTTGGGAGGCAGGAAAGCAAAAAAGAGAGCCCCTAGGAGAGCCTGCCCAGGCAAGGGAGAGGAGGAACCAGGCTGTGAGGCAGCTGGGCTGTCCTGCAGCCACAGCCACCTGCTCTTCTGAGAGCACTTGGCCTTTGCTGAGGTTTTGAGGTGTTCCTGTGATGTGCAGGTGATTGGATGCTCATTTGGGGAAGCACTGCAGACAGACCCTGAGGTGAGCAGGTGAAGGGTGTCCTGCTTCCCTGCTAGCTCAGGTTTTCCCTGCTGTGGTGCTGGCAGTGCTTTGTGCTGGATGTCAGAGCTGTGTCTGTGGGAAGGGATGGTCAGGGAGGGATGCTCAGTCCTTCCCCATTTCATGGCAGGACTGTGTCAGCCCTGCCCTGTTTGCAACACCCACTGCACGGCACAGAAAAAGAAAATTCTGGGAACAGTTCTCCAAGTCTCCATCCTCTTGTCTCCAGTCTGTGCTCACTCTGTTCAAATGCATCTTTCTCCCATTAGCTCTCCTCCATCACCTCTATTACACCCAGCAACCTCAGCTTTGTGCTGCTCAGCCAGCAGTGATCATCCCCCCGGGGTGTCTGCATGGGCTGCATCCCAGGCTCCTTGTGGTGGGGGTGTCTGGACCGTGGCATGGAGCTGGCATGGATTTACACTGCTTGTACCTCCCTGGAGAACTCCTTGTGCTCTGAACTACCCGTGAAGATGGAGCTTCCCTGGCGCATTTCCCTTGCTAGTGGCAAAGCCATGGATGGGGCTGAGAAGCTTTTCCTGTGTTGTTTCTGCACCATTTTGTCCCTCTGCTGTGGACAGGTTGCCTCACTGGCAGGTTGTGTGGGAAGGATATAAAATATCTTGTCTTTATGTAGCACCTCTTGTTAGAAGGGACCTAAGGGAGTGACAGGTACCCAGTTCTGAAATGCAGCCAGCTGCAGAGTAGAGCTCCTCCCTAGCTCAGAACAGACTCAATATGGGACTTGTTTTTCCAGGATCTGAGTCAGCATCACAACACTTCGAGATTTTTTTTCCCTCTGTCTTTTACTCGTACTTTGTATCCATCAGCAGCCATCCTTCATTACCAAAGTTTGCTGTTCACTGTCACTGCAGGATGCAAGCTTACTATGGCACGTATTCCAGCAAGCTGAATTTCACCCAAAGAGAAATTGCAGATTGTTCATCCACGAGCTAAGGTTTTTGGAGGAAATAAGGGAGGAGCTGACTCAGAGCAGATTTCTGCTACATTTTAATCAGGCCCCAATAAGTCAGTTTCCTTAGATCAATGTTGTTCATACCATAATCCTCGTTGTCATTTTTCTTGCAGTACAGTTTATCTCCCTCCTGCAGGAAAAAGGGTCTCGCAAAATTTATTGTGCCGTCCTCATGTCCCTTAGCCTCGCTGAGGGTTTGGTTGTCCTTGTAAAGCCCCAGCGCATTAGACTCTCTGCGTGTCTCATCGCGGTAGAGCTGAGCATAGACGAAGTAGTTGCCACTCTGCTGGATTTGGAGGTAGTCCCCTAGGTCCTGCAGCATCCCATTGCAGTTCTCGAATTTCCAGACCCATGTCAAGTGTGCTTTGTCTGATTTATGAGACCCATTTACTGAGGAAAGCACAGACAAAATTATGATTAATTATGTCCAAGGATAACCTTGTTCTGTACATGAGCATGTTTTATCACCATTTCCCATTCTCTCACTGCCCATTCACTTCTTGGCTTTCTAATAATTATTATTCACTTGTTATTCTAGTTGCTGTAATTATAATTATTATTGAACATTCTTTTCGAGTTTACTGACTTCTAAGAAGTGCTAGAAAGAGGTGTCAGTTTGCCAGGAGAGGCTGTGAAGGACCTTTGTGGCTATGGGTGGCTTGGAGGTGCTCCTTGCCAGGTGCTCCTTCCTTTCCTAGCTGTGGAAAGCACCCTGGAGATGGACAATCTTCAAGACTGAGGGTTGGGTCTGAGCTGGTCTCTAATAACAAAAAATTCCTAGCTGGAATTTCAGCTGGATCTGAGGATGATGAGGATTACAGGAATCTTCTTGCTGGCTGCTGTAGTTATAGCCCTTCACAAGGAGAACAGTCATTAGCTGAAATTAAGTTTTTCATTGAATTAATTAAACCTCTCTGAAGGTCTCAGCTACTCTTTGGGGCATTACTTTAGAACTGCCCCAGGGTTTGCTTAGAGGGCTGGTGATTTAACAGCCAGCAGCAGTAAATCTGATGAGCCCTGTTGATGCCTTGAGAGGCTGCCTAGAACAGAGGCTGGACACAGTTAAAGGGATAAAGTAGGTATTTATTATAAAGCAGGTATTTATTGAAAGGCCTTCAAAGGATGCACCTTGGGCAGCACAAGAGCCTGGCCATGGCTACACCCAAGATGGACCAGGGCTCACGAGTTTTCACATTTTTGTAAGTTTGGCCCATTTCCATATTGGGGTTCATTGTCCAATTACAGCTTCAGGTTATGAAGCCCCATCCTCCCAGATTGCTCTCCTCAATTCCCTGCTGTTTGCCTTTTTTGGGCCTGAAGCTGCAATGGTGTCCTTGGTTCTGGGGCTGGAAAAGGATTGTTTTTTGTTTGACTGAACTGTGAGGAGAACTTGCTGACACTTTATATGAAGTTCAGAGTCACACACTAATGCAGTACAGAATCTGGAAAACATAAAAGCTAAAACTGAAGGCATCACTGCAGTGCTGGTGTCACAGGCTGTTTTTGGGGAGGTACACACAGCTGACTCACGCAGAGAGAAGGCTGCTGGCTGCCAGCCCTGGGTGCAGAGCTGGGCAGCTCCATCTGCCATGGCCACAGTGCCATGGGGGCTCTGTCAGTGCTGACCCCTGTCCTTAAACAGGCACCAGGCCTGTGGCACAGTCATCTCGTGTCACAGCACAAGGCAGAAAGCAGGTCTGCAATCTCCACACTTACCATATCCGTGTGCCCAGCATGACCCCTGTGGTGCCTGTGCAAAGAAGCAGAGCTTGGTCAGTGTTTTCTCCTGTAATTTTTTGTTTCTCAGCAAGCTCAGTAGAGGAGCATTATCATTACAAGAGCACAAAGACATTCTCTCAGGAAGAGGAGTTCTCTTTCTATCCACCAGTACAAGCACTGTTTTGTTATGAAAAAACAGATGTTTCCCAACAAAGTTTGGAATGCTTAAAATAGGTCCATTTTTTTCATATCCATTTTGGTGGTATTTTCACGAATTTAAGAAAGAAAAAAACCCCAACCAATCAGCAATGACCTGCTGTAGACCTGGTAAAAGTTCTACATTCCTCTTGGGTGACAGGATTTCATTCCATCCCTGGACTCAGCTCTTGTGGATGCTCACAAGCAGTGACTCTGTGGAGAAGGACTTGACTTAAAGCATAAAAGTGGGAAGCTGCACAGCATTGTTGTAATTCTCTCTCATCTCTCTAATTCTCACCCTCATCAAACCCATGAACCTTTCCTGTGCAGAGTGGCTTGGAATCACTCAGGCAAATAAAATCAGCACCATCACACCAGATAGGCAGAACAGGGAGGGCAGCTGCTGGCTTTTAATCCTCCTTCTCTCTAACTGCTGCACACACTTAGCTCAGGGCGACAGGCAGGGGGCTTTCTGATGCAGTAATCAGTTCTGCAGTGCCTTTCCAGCCCAGGGAAGGAGGTGTCTCCGTGGGTGCCTTGGTAGGAAACTGTCAGTGGAAGAGATTTCGGTCTATCCCCATGACTCAGAGCTTGGGCTTTGCTCATGGAGCTCATTCCCTTCCTACCCAGCAGCTCCGTTCTCTCCCTGGCAGAGCCCGTAAAAAGCAGATTTGGGATCAGCTTACAGATGCAGGGACCTGAATCTGCCTCGCATCTCTCACATCTTGATGAGTGCAAGCTCTGAAATGCTTCAATTTGCAGTTGGAGCACAGCCTCATTCCTTCCTCGGGAAGTTGCTGTCCTGAGTGCTGGGGGGGTTGTCGGCTGCCTTGCAGGGAAAGGATTTCATTGCCTGGTCCTGCTTTCACCGAATAATAGCAATCAGCAGAACTGAAGGCACTCCTTTCACTTACTAAAGAAACTTTCTGCTTAGTAAAGGAACTGCCCTGAAAAAACAAAGAAGAGAAGGAGTGGAATATATGTGAAATGTGCTCGTTGCCATCAGAGGGATGCAGTTGTGACTGCGGGTCACAGAGCTGCTGCTTCACAGCTCCCAGATAGATGATGGAAGCTGTGGCTTTTGGGCTAAAAGTGGATTAAAAACAATTAATTTATTTTGGTGGGTTTTTTAATATTTTCTTCCTATAAGGTGCAGAGAACATTCCTTCCTTGTGGGAATTTAGCAGACTCCATATATTATTTAATTTTATTTTTAAAAAAATCAGTGCCTTGCAGGATCAGTTCTCAGAGGGGTTCCTGGCATCGTTATGCCTCAGGCAGCTCCCAGACCATGAGAACAAACTACCCTTCCTCTTAACAGAAGGGGGCTTTTTCCTTGTGTCTTCCCCTGAAGGGCTGGAACTGGAGGAGGAGGTACATTACAGCACAATATCTCAACCCAGCATCCCACATTAGTTCTTGGCTCCTCCAGGACACAGAATCACAGTTTGGAAAGCAGAAAATAAGAAGCTGGCCCTCAGCACATGAATTACTTGGCTCACCCTGTATTTCTGTTCAGTACTGCGCGTACAATTAGAAAAAGCTCATTGGGAGATAATGCAGAACAAAACTTGGCTCAGTAACTGGATTTTGTGCTAGATTGGTAAAACCAAGTATGAAAAGGCTCTCTGGTCCCTGCAGAGCATTATCGCTCCATATCACATTGGAACAGAGCACATAAGCACACTTCTCGGTGCAGGAGAAGAAAAACCAGAGGAATAAAACCTGACTTTTTTTTTTTTTTAAGCTTAAGGAAATGAATGGAAAACACTGAAGACATTTAGGGATTGGTGAGACAGTAAGGGATTGGTGAAAACATTATCAACTTAAATCTTGGAAACTAAAAGCACTAGCACTTTTCAAAGAGGAGGGAATTCCTAGGTTGGAGTAAGCAGATAGCATCAACACAGCACTGTTAATAATTAGGAATACTACACTGCAGAGTTAAGAATTTTGCTTTGTCCTTACCTGCTGATGATGGAGCAAACAGAAGGTGATGAGAACCAGGGCTAAAATAATCAACAGAAACACGGGAGCATGACAAGCCACTCGCAAGCACATGGATCTCCTGTTCCGTGGAGCATTCCCATCCTCCAGCATGGCTGGTGCTTCCATGATGCTGCCCATTGATAGAGCTGGAGATGAGGATGAGGATGCAAACAGCAGCAGGGCTGAGGAAGGCACTGTCAGAATTCCCGAGGTCTGTGTTGCCACGGCGGGACGTGGACAGCATTTAAGGCTGGCGATCACCCCACGTTAATAAGGCCAAGAGGAGGAGCCACCAAGTTTCATCATCAGCCCAGGCTAAAAGGCAGTGAGTTAGCACTTCCTCACGAAACTGAGGCAGGCAGCTTTCATTTGGCTCCTGGCCCAGGAGGTTTGAAATGAAACCGGCGACAGGCTCCAAAAATCACCTCGGAATCGCAGCGCAAGGGGTCAAGGTTAAAAACCCTCCAGGAAACAAAGTTCACCGGATGAGGGATGAAGAGATGAGGTGCCAAGCCCAGGAACCTCACCCTACCTGCTGCTGTCTCTAGAGGTGCCAGCACTTGCTTTTTTCCTAGCTGAGGAGTTGACAGCAGATGGGATCTGCTTCTCATTTTGACACTGCTGATGGCAGGAGGGCATTTTTCCAGTTTCCCAGGGGACGTGATTCATGCAGTAAAAGTGAAACTACACGCACTCCAGAATGTGACACCACGCAACAGTCTTGGCAGCAAATGGAAACAGCAAATGGAATCCAACTTCCAGCCTCCACTTTCCCCTGACGTCACTCAAGGATGAGGAAGAGTAGGAAAAGAGGTGGGGTTTTGTAGATGGCTTTCAATTTGCAGATTGAAATGAGCTGAGCTTCAAAGTCTTCCTGAAATAATTTTTAGCTTTTCTCATTCTATTCTTTTAATTACCTGCTTTTTGAGTCCTTTATTGTGGGAACAAACCTGTGAATAAATTGTTGTGTGGAGAAGGAAAAAAAAAAAAAAAAAAAAAAGCAAAGAGGCTTGAGAAGTAAAAAACAAATGCAAACTTTAAAAAAAGAATATTTTAACTGTCAACCTTGAAAGTAGTTTTTTATTTTTACATTCTGCACATTCTTTTGAGTTTTCATATGAAAATGTGCTCTTCATTGGTGTTTATTTAGAAAAGAAATTCTGATGTCACAAAGATGTCACTGTGAGAACTCTGGCAGCTCTTCTGCACTCCTTTTCTGGAGATGGAATGCATAAAAAATGAACTTTTTAAACTTTACCCTTAGTTCTTCTCTGCCTCTTCCTAACCTGTGGGCGAAACCTCAGCTCTTCTGGCTGCATAAAACCAAAATTAAATATGTGTGGTGCTGGAGGTGAGCAGCCCACCCTTCAGGGCAGCCTTTGGGGGCAGCTTTAGGGCAAACCATGGAAAAGGAAAACCCCTGAGAGCCTCAGGGTGACTTTCCTGTGTCACCCCCACAGCCTGTGGAGGTTTCCTGCCTGACTTGGTAGCAACATCACACAGCTGATGTCAAGGACACAAGGTACTTTCCACAAACTCCTTCCAAAGGAAATAATTTAAGGACTTGGCCTGTGTGGGGAGGATTTTTAAATCAAACACAGAGCTATTATTGCTGCCACAAATAGAGCTCAGGACAGAAAATGTCAATCCTGGTATGAAAAATTTGCCAGATACTTCAATAGATGCAATCATCACACAAGGGCGGGATCATACAGGACCAAAAAGGATCTGGAGTTGAATGCTTCTGAATATTGAACAGGCTGGACTCTACCTTGAGTCCAGCTAGTATTATATTTATTTTATATTAATGATATCATGTTACATTTAGCATGGATACAGTTGCCTATGTGACCCACTGTTAAGGGGCAGCACTGGAGGGCAGTGGCCAGGGGCTGTAAATCTGCCTTTCCATCGTGTTATTTGTAAATATACTGCCAGTGCATGGTGAGGAGAGAGCCCTGGCAATGCAGCCCTGTGCCAGCATGCCAGGGTTGCCACAAGCCCTGTGCAGGGCTGCTGGAGCCCTGGCAGGAGGCAGCAAGCAGCATTTCAATCTGCAGGTCCCACCAGCCTCAGCCAGGCTTGGGAGCTGTGAAATCACTGCTTAAATGAAGGCTTTCTGCTTGCAAGGATATTTCTGGATGCACCTCAACTGGGTTGTGCCTACAGACCCCAGCAGTTTTTGTTCAGCCAGTGTTTAACCTTGTTGCTCTCAGTTAAAAAAAAAAAAAAAAAAAAAAAAAAAAATTCAGGCTAAGCAGAAGAGAAGATTCAATTACAACCAGATTTGGGCTCATTTTCTTCCTCATTTCTCAGACTTCTCAAAAGCAGCCTGAGCTCTCGGAATGGGATTTTTGCAACAGTGTGTGTATTGACAGGATGCCCGCTGTATGTTGTTGTTGTTGTTCCTTTTCTTTTTTTTTTTTTTTTTCTTT
>VWYP01002597.1:445012-520776 GCA_013400435.1 Pycnonotus jocosus | reverse complement strand
TTTCTCCCTCCTCACAGCCTGTTAGGGAGGCATGGAATCAAATTTAGCATAGAAGCAGTTGTGCTCTGCATGAAGAGACACGGGGACGTGGTTTAGTGGTGGACCTGGCAGTGTTAGATTAATGGTTAGACTCCATGATGTTAGAGTTCTTTTGCAATCTGAATTATTCCAAGGAGCAGGCTATGACTCTTACCTGCCTTTTTGCCCTTGCTTCCCTTCTCTGGTATCTTTAGAACACAAGTATTTGGCAGGCTTCACACTTCCCTTCTCTGGTATCTTTAGAACACAAGTATTTGGCAGGCTTCACACTGGCATTACCACAGCTCAAGATACATGACATTAATTTTTGGCTTTGAATTTCCATTGTGTTGGAGTGCGTAGGTGCAGGTGTTTGGCTCGCTGCCAATTGCTTAATCCAAAATATCTGTTCAAATGGTTACAGGGACTAAGTATCATGTGCTCCACTGTGGCCTTCACTTCCTCTGCCTAAGCCCAGCCCTGGGGACTTGTGGTAATGCCTCAGGCCGACTGGAAGTAGCAAATTTACCACACTCATTTTCAGGCAAGAACTTTCCATGAGTCTTCCTGGTATTGTGATGATCTTCCTTAGCACCGCCTGTTTGTCCCAGCCCCTCTCACTCAGCTGCCACCACACTGTGCCCTGCAGCCTCTCCTCCTCTAAAGCCACGGCAGCCTCAGAAATATCTGCATTTTTCATCACCAGATAAAGCACCACCTGTATGAGTAGGAAGTTTGCTTTAATCCTGAAGTAACAAGTCCTGACCAGCTTGTTTGCTGTCAAAACAAAGATTGCCCTATCTTTACTTTGTGGTGCAGCCTGCATTTTTGTGTGCTTGTGGGAAGACTGACATGTTTTCAGCTGCCGCAGCTTTCCAGGAATATGAGAGAGGCTTAAGAAGCATAGGAAAGCCCTAGGGCAGTTTCAGCCCTAGGCCACAGGAGCAGAGAAAGAGAAAGATTGATTAATTTGGATTTCAGAACTCTCTGTTGCACCCTGTGTCTGGGCACTCCTGCTGTCCTTGTTTCTCCCAAACTGAGTGTTTTGGTATCACAGCAGTGTCAATGGGCAAAAATGGAAAAAAAAATGGTGCTCCATGGGAGAAATGCCAGAAGGAAGGCACAGCAGGATGCCTTCTTGGGGCAGCCCCTGGGCACTCTGAGCCCCAATCTCAGGGCCACAGGCTGTGCAGCTGGCACAGGGCCACACTGGGGAACCACAGTGGTGAGTTCCCCAGTGGGAATCCTGGGTGTTAGGAGTGATGGATGGGAGTGATTGGAGTTCTCTGGCACCTTGTCCTGGCTTGTTTCTCATGCCTTGTCTGCCCTTGTTTTCCATCTGTTTGTTTTCCATTCAGCCCCTGGCTGCTAGGTTGGTGAGGGGCATGATGTGAATAGTGACTGAAATTAGGGGTGGGTGTAGCAATGGTCTTGTGTTAAATGGCATCTTAGAAATTGGCCATCTGGGTATAGCCACAAGAATTGAGTGTCTTCATCAGCCTAATGAAAGAGTGAAACCTAGAGAAATTGCAGAGTGATATTGCCTTTGACTGTGTTTTCAGCATATGCTGGGGTCAGTGACAAGTAAGAGCTGCCCTTTGGGCCAGGGATGCAAGTGGAGGGAGATCTGCTCCAGGCTCTTGGAGGTGCTTGCTTGGGTGAAGGATGTCAGAGCCATCTAAGCTGTCAGCACTGCAGGGATAACACTTTGGGTCTCTTGTTGCAAATGCAGATTTGTTGAAGAGATCGAGAGTCTCATTCCAATTGCCCAAGTCCTGCATTCAAACCAAAACAGGAGCAGAGAACTTCAGAGAGGGAGCTGGTCCTCTGTCTGACACCTTGTAGGAAAAGAGTGATTTGCCTAGTTCAAAACTCTGAAAAGTATTTCCTGATTTCTCAGCCCTTGTCACTGGGGTTGGAGGAAGAAGTGCAACCTCATTCTCTGCTGCCTCTTTGCTGCAGAAGTGGGGGAGCTGTGGCATGAGAGTGTGAGCTAAGTGGAAACAGTGTGAATGGGAAAGGATGAAAAAGTGCTAATTATGGTCTTCTGAGGACACCAAATAGAGAAGTGGTTGTTCACATATTTGCACTCTCCTCACCCAGAGAGTGCCAGTGATCATGGCTGATCTGGAAAATCACAGTGGTTCTGCACCAGTCTCAGAATGTCTGTTTGATTTTTGCAGATAGGTGAGTGAGTTCATTTTCCAAGTCTCAGCAGCGCTGTTGCAGAAACCTGATGCTTGTTCTCTCCTTCAGCTGCAAGCATCACATGCCCAGGGAGCTTCTCTGCCCCCTCACCTCACCCCATCCCATGAGAGGAGCACCAGCTGGTTCTGGCATGGTACCTGAAAGGAATTTGTCCAACTAAAGACCTCAAAGAGGCCCTCTGTGCTAAGTCTTTGTTCTCCTTAACAATGTGGAGTTTGTCCTCAGTCTCCCATGGGCTTCCAGATCAAGCCTGTGGCCCCTTTCATATCCACCATGGTCAGGTTATTCCTTTCTCTCTGCGTCAGCCTTTTATGGATAAATCTTTTCAGAGGACAGTGGGACTCTTGGGAGATGTTTCCCACATCTCCAAACAAGGAGTTTGGAGTTCTCAGTTTTCCTTCTGGTGATGTGTGACTGATTCATGCCCTTTCAGAAAAAGTGGGATATTTGGTTCTAGACTCAGCCCTCCCACACACACCTTCCAGCTTCCATGTACAGAGTGATTTCTGCCTTTTCCAGCGAGTGTCACCTTCAGCCTGGTCCCAGGACTCTGCAGCCCCCAGATGCTTTTATCACAAACTATTCTCTCCTTGTTGCATTTCTACTGCAGAATGTTCCTGCTTGTGCAGAGTAGGGACTTGCACCTTCTTCTTCCTCAGTTGTGTCTCACTTTTTCAGACACTTTCTCCAGACCATTTGAATTTCACCCTGCCCTTCTGTGGCACTCCTGCTCTCTTGCCCAGGCTTGAGAGCCTACAGCTGTGCTTCTGTAGCCAGCCCTGCACACAGCACGTTAATCCAAATGGATTGTAGGAAAATGTGGGCTGCATGAAAGGAGATGTGACCAACAGGTCAAGGGAAGGGGTTCTGCCCCTTTTCCCTGCTGTGGTGAGACCCCATCTGGAGTGCTGCATCCAGCTCTGGAGCCCTCAGTTCAGGAAAGACACAGATTTGTTGCAGTTAGTCCAGAAGAGGGCCACAAAAATGCTCAGGTGGATGGAGCACCTCTCCAGTGAGGAAAGACTGAGAGGGTTGGGGTTGTTCAGCCTGAAGAACAGAAGGGTCCAGGGAGACCTCACTGAGCCCTTTCAGTACTTTTTGGGGGGCTTACAAGAAAGGTGAGGACTGACTTTTTAGACAGACAGGACAAGGGGTAATGGTTTTAAACCAAAAGAAGGTCAGTTCAGATGAGATGCATGGAAGAAATTTTTTACAGTGAAGGTGGTGATGTTCTGGCATGGAACAAGTATGTAGCAATGTCTTTTCCAGTGTGGGAGGTTGTGTACAGAAGGATGGGAGTCAGTTTTTGTGTGACGTTTCTGAGCTCTGGGGTGTGCTGTGGAGTGCACCAGTGCCTGGCATACCCAGGGCATGTTGTGGCAAGGAGACCAGAGGCAGGAGTGGAGGAAAAAGAGCAGTTGTTTCCTCATTTGGCTCTTTCACTTGCCTTACAAATTGCTTTAGGAAAGTGAAGTACTGTTTGTTTAGTCACCCATCCTACTCCTCCTCTGGCAGAGATCCCAGACTGCTGAGACGGGAAAGAAAAACTCCTTCTGAAAGCTGTGAAACCTCGGCATGGTTCTTCCCCAGCCCAGAGCTGGGAGGCTTGCGTCACCCACCCGGACACTGAATTTTTTCTTCTTCTAATCCTGCAGAAAGACTTCGAGCTCAGAATCTCACATTGCATCAACATCTGGCAGCCTGCCTCTCTTTGCCCTCCCTGGTAAAATGAAACTGCCCAGCTCTTGCTGTCACTCACCTGGGAGCTGTGTGTCCGTTCTGGGCCAGCCTGCCAAGAAACCCAGCTCTGCAAATGCTGGCTGAAAACCTGGCTTGCTTGTTAGCTCAGCAAGGTCAGGGTGCTGTGCAGTGTGAACCAGGCACCTCCTGCCTTCCCTGGTGCTCCCCAGCGGGCACAGCCCAGCTGTGGGGTGAGCCTCCAGCCCCTGCCCTGGGCTCTCCCTGCTCTCCACAGCATTGCTCGAGGGTGGCTGTGCTAATTAAAGCCTCTTATTCTTGTGCACAGATGTCTTTATAGTTTCCCCGTCCTGACTTCCTCCCCATTACATCATCAGATGCTGCATTTGAAGAAGCGCTGCCTTGTGGTGGAGGCTGTGTCGTCAGCACCTCCAGTGCTGCTTTGCACTGCTCCCTGCCCTTAATCACATGAACTTTGCAGGAGGGAATTTCTTACCCTGGCAGGGCAGCAGATGATGGGCACTGCCACAGAAACATCCAGTCCTAGCTTGTGGCACAGAGCTGCCCACGCTGGGCACACACAGCCTGGCCTGCCAGTACTCAGCTCTGGGGACCCATTTTTTGGAGTATTGCCCTTTCCATTCAACCTTGTATAACAATGGTTAAGCTGAGTGGGCTCAGAGGCCCATCCAGTGTGGTATCCTGCCTCAGACACCAGGTCTGATGTGTATTCTGCTTCTTTCCTTTCCGTGGTTTCTGAGAGATTCCTTGTGTGTGCATCTGCTGCTTTCTGAGCCTGTCTAACCTTTTTAGCTTCCTCTTATAGTAATGACTTCAGCAGGTCATTTTATATGACCTATTGCATGAAAAAACTTCTAGAAGTCCGTGTTTTCCATATAATCCTGCTATGTGCTCATTTAATGAGATGCTTCCTTCTATCTGAGCTCAGTTTGTAAGGAGCAGCCAGCACGGATCCCATGCCACTCTCCTGGTGCCTGTGGGTCCGAGGGTCTATGCAGGGTCTTCTTTGGTCTTCCCAGAGTGATGCAGCTCAGGATGCTCCTTTCTCCTCTGACCATCCATGATCCTGGGACAGAGGCAGGGGTCTAGTGGAGAAAAATCTCTGGAGTGAGTTAGGATAACCAAGTGCAGGGGTTTTTGGAATCTGTAGCATTGCGCCATCCAGAAGAGCAAAAAGTGCCTCCTGTGCAGTTTGTGGTGAGCAAGCTGTGTCATAAATTCAGCAGCCACGCTGTGCTGTGGCTCACATCCTCACAAACATGCTCAAAACATGCCCACAGGCTGGAGCAGGCACGTGTCAGTCGCCTGTCCCTCACGCTCTGCTCCCTGGGGACAGGATGCACACGCGTGTGGCCGGCGCCTGAGGCTCTGGGACCAGCCCCTGGCTGGCTTGGCTGGTGGGCTGGGACCCACAGCAGCCTCTCCTGCTCTGAGCTGGTTTGTGACCCTGCTGTGCTGTTGGACACCCCGTGGCTCTGGGTCAGAACTCCTCAGCAGGAGTTTCCTTCCCATGCTCACTTGGCAGATGGTTTCTGAGCTCTGTCCAGAGGCCGGCGAGCAGAGTGGAAATGCCTTGAGGAAAACAGGCTGGGGATCCCCATCAACCACCCAAGGCAGCCCCTTCTGCTTGCCAAGAAGCCAGAGAAGAGACATCCAAACACTGACTTCAGTGTTGGACCTCACTGAGCTCAGCCAGCTCTGCCACCCAACGCCTGCATCCTCGTCACCCAGCCAGGCTGCTGCCCACCCTCTCTGCTTTGCTTTTGTCTTTCTTCCCAGAGCTGAGCTCCTGTTACTGCTGTCTCCAACAAGGTTTAGAAAAACGGGAGTAATCCTTGGCCCAGAGGCAAGGAAAAAATTCCATCCCTTCAGACACCTCTGTGCATTATCACTGCCAACTTCCCCAGATTTGTTCTTCCCTGCACAGACTTCCTGACGTCTGGGAGATGTCCCGGACAGATCTCATGGCTTGTATATAAAACCTCCCTGGGAATGTGTGACTGTCTGGGTTATGAACTGAAAATTTCTAAAGACCAAGAAGGAAAAATTTCTCCTCTTCCGTGCAGACAAAAATGTTACAAGTTCAGACAGAAGACTATGACATTTTTGTTTTGCTCTCAAGGCTTTTATTTGTTTGGCTTTGAAAAAAACTCACTGTTATTTTTGAAATGAAGCCTTTTTTTTTTTTTTTTTTTTAAATCCATGAATCATGGAAACAATCGTGAAAGTAATTAAGAGAAAAATTACTGCCTGTGGGAATGTGTGTCTTAATTTGTATGAAAATTGTGTTAATAGGATTCAGTCCAACCCTTCAACTGATTTTATCCAACTACTGAATTGCATTCCTTGGAGGGTTTGGCAGAAATTAAGGGATTTTCACCCAAACTAAGCATGTTTCCTCTGATTAAGGACTGTCACCAACCTTATCATAAAATCTACCCTGTCAGTGGACCTTTCAAAGACACGACCCTTGAGAGGCTGTGTCGAGAGCTGCCACTTGAGTACTTTGTGTACTCAAACCCCTGCTCCCTGACCCTCTTCTCGCCACTGGGATCATCTCTTTATTTGGGAGGTTTTACAGCAACCTGTGCTTGCCTCCAGCACGCCCTTACCACGATGCTGGCACCAGCTTGGGAATTTGTTTGAGCAGGGAGCCAAGGCAATTGCCCAAGCACAGCTCAGGGTAGAACACAGCCAAGCAGCTGAGCAGCATTTACCTGATGTACTGCCTGGAGGGTGGACAGTGAAAGCCGATCCTCTCTGTTTATTCAGCCGCCTTGTCTCCTTGCTGTCAGAACAGAAAAGCTCATGGAGACCCGGGCAGAAGAAAAATGAAGGTTTTGCAGCCGTAATGAGGTTTCCTGCCCAGCCCAGAAACTGATGAGCTGGCATTGCCAGCTGGGAGCTGTTAAATTTGTTCAATTACCAACCTTCTTCGGAAGCCCTTCCCATCAGTGTCCCCAGGCAAAAGAACGGAAATTTCTTTCCTGCTTCTTTCGGTGAAGCGAGATGTCTTTTCTGGGCTCAGAAATGGGACGGGTTGTTGACAGATTCCCAGCTGCCCACACAGCACCTGGGGCTCCTCTCCTGAGCCGAGGGCACGCACAGGAGGAGCAGGGAGGGCAGGTGCAGCCGGAAAGGAGGGGCATTTTAACGTCTGCAGGAATTCCGACCTCAGGGCATCCCAGGAAATTGCTGCGAGAAAGGTCTTGTGATGGCAGGGCTGTGACGTTCCCTCTCACTCCTGCTGTGAAGCAATCCCTTGGGAGGTCCCACCTCCGCATCCTCACATCCTCCTTGTTTCGTTTACAAAGATGCAGATGGTTCCCCCACGCATCCCAGCTCCCACTTCCCGTGTGTGCAGCACCTGCCAGCACATCAGAGGATATCCAGAGCTCAGAAATGCAGGGAGATCCCAGGCACGTTTTCCCCTCAAGACTGCCCAAGCTTACTGGCATGTATTGTAGATAGAAGTGTCTCTGTTGAGCCTGAATTTTCTAATTCAGCCAATTTTCTCACCCTGACACAACTCAGTGTGCCTGCTGTCAGCAATGCCGGGTTCTTCTCACCCTGCTTGAGTTCTGTGGCAGCGTGGGTGGAGATGGGGAATAACCTAAACCTTCATTTCTCTGGGAAACCTGAAAATTCAGGCAAAGACTGAATTCTGTTAGTGACATTGGCCTGCTTTTGCATGGGGGGAAAAATCCCACGTGCAAGACAAGCAACAGACATTGTTCAGCCTCAGGTGAGACTTGCACCTGTCATTATAGGGATGGCTAAGACACTCATTTTTTATGTAGAATAGTTGAATCTTTATTTACCTAGCTCATATTTATAGGAATATTAGAAGGCACCGTGTTTGAATTTAATTGGCAAGTAATTTATTGAAACTCAGTTCATTGGTTGGTAATGGATAGTGTACATGTTTATCAAACTTCTCTTTTTAGACAGTTTACATCTTTTGTCTCCTAGGAAATGAGTGTTTTATATGGGTAGAATTTTCCTCCCTGCAGGTGCAAGCTGTTTTTCTCACAAGACTAGATTGTTATACAAACGAATTCTCACAAGAATAGATTGGTTTACAAACTAATCCTCATTCTTATAATTCTTTTCTCACAGGAACTTTTTCAGACTAGTTGTTAACTTAGCCAGAATAGCAAGGTCTGATTTTACAAGGCCTTTCTTTTGTAAGGTTTTACCTATACCTGACATGCACTCACAGTGAGGCCTCAGTCACTGCTGCATGGCAGCCACCTCCACCTCCCTGCTGAGCCTGTGTCACCATGCAAAGGGATGGGACAGGCAGAACGAGCCAGAGGGACCCCAGCTCCAGTTGCAAGGATGTGATGGGTGGCACATCCTTCATGGATTTTGGCTAAGTACCAAAACCAGGTCCAGGAACAGAGAGCAGAACTCCAATCCTAGCGTGTCCTTTCTCACAGCCCTCAGATTAGGGGCACAGGGGGTGCAGGCAGTGTGTGTGTGAATTCATGGTTGTGCTGGCTGCTCTCTGAGCTCTGTGGTTGATGGGGACCTGCCCTAACCCCTGTCTGAGGCTGCCTTCTGCCCTTGCCTTTTTGTGTCACCTTCTGCTGCATTTACCCCTTGGCTGTGACCACACAAACTCTCCATCCATCCTCTGAGCTGTGTCACAGCGATTCCTGCAACCCACCAGTGGCCAATCTGGTATTTCAAGCTGTGGAAAGCCACCACAGCACTTCAGGACCATTTCAAAGGAAACTGAGTGTGGGCCTGAGGTTCATTTCCCCACCATATTGCTGAATTCTTGCCTTGCTGTTTGCTTTTGCAGTTGGTTTCACAGGAGCTGTGAGGAAAATGTGGTACACCTGGCAAATCTGCACCTGTGTGCAAGGGTGTGCAAGCACTGCAGAACAGACTCAGAAAGAGCTGAACTGAGATGGGCAATCCTCAGATATTTGTGACACAATCCCCTAACCGCAGTCCCTGCTCAATCTGCCTTAATTGCTTGTTGCAGTTTCCTGGGTTTGGAGAAAGTGCAAGTGTAAAAGTGTTGCAAGAATGAGACCAAACGTACTTTCATTTGAAGTATTTTAACATGCTCGTGCTTTTGATGATCGTGGTCAGGAGGACAATGAGAAAAACAAACTGTCAGACCTCGAGGTCTGACTCACTGTGCTCAGAGGGTGTGAAACAGGACAAGGAGGTGAAAACCAAGTTGCTCTCACATGCCTTTGGGACCACAGTGACCGGATAGTGCTGGCCTCTGGATTACAGAACTGGGGTAGACAAAAGTGGGGTAGCACTCCTTCAGAGCTGCTCCAGAATTACAAGGCCAGAAAATGTTTCCCTCAGGGTGGGGTTATGGTACAGCCTTAGGCCCAAGGGAAATACACACAAGAAGTGAGATCTCTGATAGGCATCACTGCTGAACAAAACACCTTAATTACTGTCCTCACACTGATGGCCTTCAACAGAGAAGGTCATTTGTCATTACTCAGAGAATTGTGTTCTTCCCTTATGACTTATGACTATGTTTTCTGACTAAACTAGCTAACAATTCTTATTAAAACAACGTGAACTTTATATGCATTTGGTATGAGTGTTGTGTTACAGAGACTGCTGATGCTGTATGATTTAGCACTTTGCCCCGGGGTGCTGTTAAGCCAAGGCACTGTCCCAGCCTGCCTGTCCTTCCCAGAAGCCTTCCAGGGCTGATTACAATGCTCACTGCTCTTCATGGATATGGTCTGTGGGTGATGTTCTCCCAGGATCCCAAACACAGTGTCCTGGGCAGTTTGTGTGCAGGAGCTGCTCCCAACGGGACTGGAATGCTCACCTGCAATTCGAGAATTTGCACCCCACACACATGGAGGAGCCACTTGTCTCTCAGCAAAGCTCTTTTCACAATCTGCCTGGAAAACACCTCAGAGCTTTCCCTGCTCAGCACCCTTTGGTGATTTTGTCTCTCTCTGCTTTTTTGATCAGCTGTATTTGCAATGTGAAGCATGGCAGGTGTTAATTATGCAGCACCAGTTGTTTCCACTTAAGTTTAGATTTTGATCACCGATTCAGCCTCTTCTTTGGTCTAACACAGCTTTCTTTACTCAGCATTGTTGTGCTGACCTCAAATCTTGGAGTGTTAATGGTGTGACTGGTGTTCAGCTCAGACCAACACCACCTGCAGCACCTGCAGCCAGCCAGAGCTTCTCTGGCCCAAACCCTGTGTAGATCCCTGTGGAAGTCTGCAGGGTCAGTGCAGGAGTTTGTCTTTCCATCAGTTATTTGCAGGTATTTTTGCAAACCCAGGCATGGGACAAAGGTGTGTGTGACTGTACCCACCACAGCCAGGTGGAATCTTGGCTTTTTCTGGAATGGGACAGGTGAAGTTTCTGGTTGCATCCGTGACAGCACAGTCAGTGCAAACATCAGGATTTGGCTCCTGGGCTATGGAGCACTGGCTTGGGGAGGCAGCACCTAGCCCTGCTTCTAGAAAGGGCATTTTTGGGAAAAGGATCAAGCATAACACAAGGAGATGACTTGGGTTTTTGATACTAACTGGAAAGGCGGTGAGATTTTTCTCCTGCAAGCTGGAGCAAACTTTTTCTTGTGTGGATGCTGCTGGGGACAGTGGATAATCTGAGTGTTTTCATAGTGGGTGAACAGCTGAGGGTTATTCTAACCAACCAGGGTTAGTTCTTCACATTTTCAGGGGTGGAACACATCAAACCATAGAATTGTTTAGGCTGGAAAAGACTTTCAGACCATCAAGTCCAGCTGCTATCTTAGCACACAGGATACATTAAAGAAGTTTCTTGCTGGCAGGTGTGTCAGTGTCTCTGGGTCTTATGGGAAGTGACAAAGGGAGAAGCAGATCAACCAATTATTCAAAATGTTGCACATAACCCCTAAAAATGTCTGAAACCAAGTCTCCTCTGTCTGTTTGTATGCATTCTGCTCACTTTTTGGGCTGATGACACTAAGCCAAATAAGCAGACACTGGCAGTAATAGAAACCTTAAATCAACACAACAAACCAAAGGAAAGTGATTCCTTTGAACTCGGTGAGATAACACCGGTGATATCTTGTCTCAGGTGATGAAATGATGGGGTTGCTCTATCCTTTATGAATCATACCCTATGCTGGGTTGTCTTTGCAGTGTGATCAGTACCACCTTTTCTATATAAAGAAATGAAACAGGTCTCTGGATTGCCAGTAAATGGGTGTGAATTTTACCTTAGAGCAATCAGTGAAAGCAATTATTGGGAAAGTACATCTGTGCCCACATCAAGTTTTGTCTTGCCTCAAACTTTGTCCTGCGCCTTGGCTGGCCACCAAAGAACAGCATGGACTACCAGGGCCTGTGAAATGCAGAGGCAGGAGAAAGTGCAGGCCCAGGGGTGGGAGTGCTCTTGTGCTTGTGAGTGGGTGTGGGCTCATAACCCCCCTGGGACAAGGGGTGAGCAAGAGTACAGAGCTGTCACACTGAAAAGGAGATGGTGCAACAGGAGGAAGTGGGTGTTTGAGGAGGCATTGGCTGTGTTTAGATGTTTGCAGGGGTTTGGTTCACTGAGAGTGAGCTCACAGGAGAAACACTCCTTTAGTCCTGCTCTCTGACAGTCCTACATTCCTAAAGCCCTAAGGACAGTCAGTCCATGCACCCCACCAGCTTCACATCTCTCCTGAGCTCTCCTTCCCTGTGCTTGCCTGTGCTCTGTGCCCAGTGTCTTTGCTCTCCTGGGACAGCTCAGCCAGCCCCACTGGCCTCTCCTGCCCTGGCCTGTGGGTTTTCTATCCTCAGGCTCCTCCTTCCTGGTGCAGTGGGCACAGAGAGCCTCTCCCAGCACAGCATGTGTGATGTGTTCTGCTCTGGGATGCTGAACAGCTGCCAGAAAGTTCCCTCAGTGCTTGGCTTCTCCATGGGGAGATGTGCCCCCAGTCTCCACTCTGCTTGCTCACCTTGCCAGCCCTTAACAGCTTTACTCATCTGCTTGGAGAACTGAGCCTTCAGCAGCCTTCCTCTTCCACTTGGAAAATGAGCAAACACCACCCCCCCACCCCCCAATCCTCCCTGGCCTTAGGGCATATAAGGCTGCAGAGGATGATAAATCCTTCTGCTACTCTCTCACCACTGTTCTTTACTGGCCTGGCACCAACTCCCAATACTCAGTGAATGTGTTGCTCAATTTACTTGTCTCAGTGGATTATCCCAAAGCTGGAAGCAAGCATCTCTGGGGCTGGTCTGGATCCCTTGGAAAACAGGATCAGAAAACATCTCTGAAGTCAGAGATGTTGCTGAGAAAAGTCTAACAAGGCAAACCTTCCAACTAGTTACTGCAGGAGGCTGCTTGGCTCTGTGTTATACTTCCCCATTTTGATTGCTGAATAAGGAAACTAAATTCTTGTGCTTTCTGCTGCCTGAGCTGGACAGTGCTGGCTCTACAGCAGCAGCAGCCAGCTGCACTTTGCCAAGCATGCTTCAGCTTTCTCCTTCTCTCTTGCTAGTGAGGCTGACAGGCAATAGCTCTGACTCACGCTGGCTGAGGAAATGTTAGCGGTGTCTGAAAAACCACAGGCTCATTATCCATTATTGCTGATAACCATATGTGGTAGAAAATGAGATGATTTTCACACGGGTGTGAATGGACTTGAAATGTTTCCCGTCATTTCTTGTGCAAGTAGAAGTGGCCTCCATCCCATTCTGCTCTGCAGCACCTTCGGTAGCTTCTCAGCTGGGAGCTCCTTCCCCAGGGGTGCCCAGGCTCTCACATCAGCTTTGTCACCCTTAATGTGAGTGAGGAGAGATGGGAAAGAGGAGAGGGAAGGGAGGGAGTGCACAGTGGCCACCTCTGCAGCTTGTGCAGCAGCGTGTGTTAGACAAAGCCACAGCAGTGGGAGAGGCTGCCCTGACTCTGAAGGGTCAGGAATGGCCCAGCTGATGGCTGTGTCCTGTGAAATGGCCTCATGGAAAGGGAGGACAGACCACAAGGTCCCCTTTCATTGACAATAAGCACAGGAAAAAGAATGTGCTGCCCCTCTGTAGTCAGGGATTGTCTCCAGAAACTGCCTTGCACTTCCACACCCCCGGCTTCAAGGGGTGATCTAAACCCTGGGTGCACTGACCTGGCTGAACAGAGCTGTAGGATGGGACTCCAGCACCATCTGTGAGCTCCTTCAAGGCCTTAACAACCCCAGTAACAAAAATTAATGTTTCTCATATCAAAGAGACTTTTAACCTTGTGGAAGAAAAGGTTCTCCAGATACAAACAAAAGCTGGTATGGAAACTTACTGATGAGGACAGTCAGTCCCTCAAGTAGCCAATGTCAGGAGCTGAACCATTTCAGCCTTTATTTCAAGATAAGTGCATGCATGTGTCAGTCTGGTTGAGCCTGGAAGTGCAATGGGATCAGTGTGTGAAATGCCCTCTCCTGCTCTAAACAAGAAGAAAGGGTGCAGACTTCCAAAACCAAAGCCTTTTTGCTCTAGGCTTCATCTTTCTTGCTGTGCTGTGCACCGCTGCACACACCACTGACATGGCCTGCCCTGTGTTAGCACACGTTGGGAGGCACCAGCCCTGCATATCCTTGTGGAGAGCTGAAACAAAAGCTGAACTGTAAAAAAAAGGAAGTATGTGAAAATTTCATACAGTTTTCATAGCACTGGAAATGTCTGCTCAAACACTGAATGTATAATTCACCAGTCACTTCTAACCTCCTTCTCCCCCAGCTCCCACCTTCAAGAGACACTACAAGCCCAAATGTTGTAAAGGAAAAATTTATTATTTTTTAGGAAGATAAACACATTCTCACTTCTGCTGGGGAGTGTGACAATCCCCAGCCTCGGGGCAGGGCACAGCTGCCTTCAGCCCCGTGGTGGTAAGCGTGGTCAGAGTTAAAAGCCCAAAATATCCCTTAATGATGAGCATCCTGTGGGTGCAAATCAGCCACAACTTCTCAGCTGAGAGGACAAAAGCTGCTTCTTGTCTCTACATGAGTGAACTGCTTCAGCCAGTTTCCCCTGAGGCTCTGGCCTGGCCCAGGCAGGGAAGTTCATCAGCCTAAAGCCCAGGAAAGCTCTCCAAGGCCTGGAGGATGTCCTTGGTCACCTGTAGCACCTGCACCTGCAGGAGTGCTCAGCCATGAGTGGGTCAGTCCAGGTCTGGGTGCCTGCAAAGCAGGGACAGTCCAGAGCATTGGGAGCATTTTCAAAGAGGAGTTCAGTGCTGACAATCTGGTCTGAACCCTTCCCTGTGTTTCTACAAACTCTGATGTAGCATTCTTATGCCTATCATTTAAATACATAAATACTTTTAACGAAAGACTTTGGAGTGTACAGGCAGCAGTGACACACTGAAATGTTGATGGAGTTCATTGGGAGACACGTAGTCAACTTGCCCTGAAAATCTGCCTCACTTCATCCAAAAATCCCCCAGCTGCTGGCTGTGCTGAGGTCTGGTGCTGCCTGCAGCATGGACAGGGCAGGACCTGTCTGCAGCAGCCCCAAGCTGCAAGGAGAGCAGGGATGAGCAGCCCAGGGTCCCTGAGAGCAGTCTGACTCCAGCAGGAGCCAGGCAGGTGTGCACAGGTGCCCCGTGGAGGAGTGCCAAGTGTAGGACAAAGTCAAAGGCATCATGAGAACCATCCGAGTCCTCCCTGAGGAAAGGATGCACAGACCTGCAGCTTCCACTTGGTCCGCAGAGAGAAGTCACCAAATCTAGAAATCTTCACGTTTGTCCAACTTTTTATGTGCCTGGATCACTTTCAGGTCAGGCCAGTGTGCGTGTGCTTGAAGGAGATTTTCCTCTGAGAGCTTACATTTCAAGATGTAAATGTCCCACCAGATATTCCTTGGGGTCAGGCTTCAGTATTCTGCAGACAGCTGGAACAGCCAGTGGGGCTCTGCTCTCAAAGGCTGCTCCCCAAAACTCCACAGTCAGTGCAGGGCCTGTGTCCTGCTGTCCAGTGCAGTCCTGTCAGCTCATTCCCAAATATCACCTCTCTCACGGCCTGTACCTCTCACACAGCCTTTGTCTGGCTCATTCCAAAGGCATTCCCTTGCTGCCTCTTCCCTGTTTTCCACCTTGCCAGGCAGATCATGCTCCTCCTGCTCCAAGTGGCTTCAAGACACTTGAGGTAAGTTCCTGACTCACCGGACTTTTATTTGATAAAAAATACAACACATTTCTACTATATACAGATACTGTCAAGTAAAGAGAGAAACCCGGGGTTTCTGTGAATATGAGCTAAGCTTGGGTGATTTTCTTTGGCTTTCATTTCTGTTCTTCTCAAGAACTCCACACATCCCTTTCCCCGTGTTGGAAAGATCCATCTTGGGTAGCAAATCAGCTGCACAGAGCTCCAAAGAGGCGAACCCTGCATGCACTGCATAAAGCCAGTCTGCACTGTGGTTTATCTGCATTCCCTCTGAGGCTCTCCACAGCCCCAGGGAGCGATTCTAGAGCAGTCTGCCTGCACAAGTACAAAACCTACAGGTCGGTGGGGAAGGCTGTACTTTCCATGCTGCCTTTCACACTCCAGCTCCTCCAGCTGGAGGGCACTTGTTGTCACTTATTAACACCAGGCTAAAGCACAGGTTGAAGATGTTGGCGCTGGAGTTGGTCCACAGAGTGATGCTGTCATGCTGGAAAAAGTAGAGGGCCGTGATGAGGTTCACTGTGCTGTCAGGGCCCTGCACAGTCTGCTCCCACAGGGCAGTGTTGTTGCTGCTCGTCTCGTGTGTCCCCCGCAGGGTCACCTTCAGCCAGCCCTTCTCTTTCAGGTAGATGGAACTCTTGAGGGACACGAGGTAGAGGCCGTCACAGGGGATCACGATGGAGCCATTTCTGATCTGGATGGGGCCCAGCTCGGCAGAGAGATTCACAGCTACTCCCTCGATGCTTCTGCCTGGAATGGGAGGAAGCAAAGATGATCCCGTGATCACAAAGGGCTTCTAGGGAATGGGTTGTTTTACATCACCTGACTGCAGGGGAGATTGGAAAATATAAAAAAGGGGAGAGTAAACTACAGAGCAGGGCAGACCAGAGCTAGAATGTCATCTACTGTAAAAATTTACAGATTCCCACTCTTGACTAAGCTGTGCCTTTTTGTATGGATTACTCATCCAAATTTTTATTTATGCACTATTTACTTACTCTGTCTTAGAATACAGAAAAATACAGTAAGTAAAGCATCACTGTGAGTTTAGAAAGCACAGGTTCATAAAAAGAACAGGAAAATTAAGAGGGTAAATAAGATGAGGAAAGTGTCCAGAGCTATAAGACAAAAAGTGCTTTCTGTGGGGATGCTGGTAACATAATCCCTTGTTTTAGGATTTGGTTTTGGTTTCCTTTTCCAGAAGAAAAGATGAAAGAGCATCAAAGAGACAGGAGCAGAAGGAACTAATAAATACAGAGCAGAATAAGGAGAAATTAAACCAGAACTTGGCATGAAGAGTTTTCTCATGGAATGAAAAATAACAGTTCCCAGGGCTAGGCTGGCCGTGTTTCTCTGCTGTGCACACCAGCTGACACCTCTGGGAGCAGGCCACCCAGAAGGTCTATAGGCAGGGAACACAGCCCCTCCGGGCTGGGGCTAAATTTGTGAAGCTTTTCCTCTGAAGGACACAAGTTTCTATTAGGATGGACTCACTGCTGCCTTACGCTTTTAACTGAAAGCAAAACTGTCAATAATATTTTCAATATTATTTTTAAAAATTTAGTAATTGGTTTTTTCTTCGAGGTGTGACACGGGACACCCATCCAATGTATCTGGCACGCAGAGCAGCACATCTGGTATGGTGTGTGCTCTCACCCACTCCTCCCGAGGAAGTCATTTGCATTTTTCATAAACCAGGAAACCATTGACTTGTTTCAGAAAACCCCAAGAGCGTGCCATGTGCATTTAGTAAATTCTCCAAAACGCCTTTCTTGTTCATTCACATAGTGAAAGATTGTTTTAGGAGATAGATGAGGGCTGCAGAAATCCATGCAGATTTTCAGGTTTTTTGTTCTCCTCTGGGAAAACCCAATAGTTTCATTTTGGCCCCTCTCCCCCGACTTGTCCTCCATCAGAAGAAACAGCCATCACTGTGGCACCAAGCAGATAAGAGCAATTTTAGGTATTTTAGGGGCCACAGGATGCCATGGAGGTGCCTGGGGACTGTGGCAGAGTGGGGAGCTGTCCCAGGGGGATGTGCCACAGTGGTGGCTGCCACACTGGGGGATCATCAAGGGGCCAGGGTCCCCCACCCAGCACCCACCTGTGTACCGGATGTGGGTCCACGGCACTTTGTCACTCTGGATCTGGAAAACAAAGCAGATAAATCCTCTTTAAGGCACGGGGCTGGCACCTCACTCTTCCTGCTGCTGCTGCTGCTGCTGCTGCTGTCGCTTTCGTTTCCCAGCCAGGATCGTGCATTCTCTACAGGGGCAGAGCAGCTGCATCTCCAAACACACGGCAGGCAGCCTCAGTGCCACCCACAGCTGCTGCCGGCCAGCTCTGATCCGGATTTGACTTTAAATCATTATTACAGAATGCTATTTTAGCGTGGTTCCCAGCCAGCGCGACTTCCAGCCCAGCGCTGAGCCCTCCAGAGCACCCCGGGCAGTGTTGGTTTTGTTTAGAAAACCACGCTGGGTGTGTGCAGTGGAGTCAGAGCTAACAGCAAGGAAGGGCTTCAGGGTGCAGAGCCTTTTCTGCACGACCTCCTCAAGCCTGGCTTACAGGACCTGGTAAACGTTGGCAGAGCAGGAGCCAGGCGTGCTGCTCCACCCTCCTGGAGGGCACCAAGAGGTGGGTCTGGCTTTATGGCTCCTTGTGCTTTGGGTCAGGCTGTTACTGGATGTGTGTGTGTCTCTCAGAGGCTCTTAAGTGCCCTGAGATGGGTTTAAAATCGGCTGGAGCACCTCTCCTATGACAGCAGGCTGAGGGAGTTGGGGTTGTTCAGCCTGGAGGAAAGAAAGCTTTAGGGAGAACTTAAAGCACCTTCGAGTACCTAAAGCAGCTACAAGAGAGTTGGAGAGAGACTTTTGACAGGTGCTTGGTGTGATAAGGGAGGGGAGAATGGTTTTAAAATGACAGAGGGCAGGTCTGGATTAGGTATTAGGAAGAAATTCTTCCTAATTTTGGTGGTGAGACACTGGCACAGGTTGCCCAGAGGAGCTGTGGATGCCCCATCCTGGGAAGTGTCCAAGACCAGGCTGGAAGGGGCTAGGAGCAACCTGGGATAGCAGAATGTGTCCCTCTCTGCTTGTGGCAGAGGGGTTGGAAAGAGATTATCTTCAAGGTTCCTTCCACCCTAAATCATTCTGTGACTCTGAGATTTGTATTTTATGAATGTAACAGAGAAAGTGAATGCAAATATAGAAGCGTGTGTCTTACTGGTCAGATATGCAAAACACCAAGCTTCTGCGTTGGATTTTTAAATCTGAACTTGGCATCTCAAACTTGTCTCTCGTCATAACCACAGGAGACCCAAATCTGCAGTCTCTACACAACCACAAATCCTCAGCGTTTTGCCCGATCAAAGAGTGAAAGCTTGGGCTCAGCGCTCTGCCTTCTCTTTGCTTGTGCCAAAGGCTCCCTAGGGGAGAAGGCGTGCTGGTGAGATGTGGATTGGGCTGACTTTCATGGATTTGGGCTCAGGTGTCACAGGGGCAGAGCAGCTCTGAGCACAGGGAGTGTGTGGGGCAGGGTGTGGGCACAGGGGCAGAGTGTGGGCACAGACTCTCTGCAGGTTCGGGGCAAAGGCGAGCGGCAGGGCAGGGCAGGGCAGGGCAGGGCAGCGGGGGCTCGGAGCGCTCTGTGCCGGAGCTGAGGTGGGTGCTGGTGCTGGAAAAGGTCTGCTCTGGCACCCTCTAGCGCTGCCACGGCTGATGCTCCGCGCCTGCAAGGCTGGAGACGCCTTCAGGTGTCAATGCTAGCACAAGCTTTGGTCGTCCCTGAGTCTGGTGGAACTGTCTCCCTCGGCATCACCATCCCTAGCCATTGCCTCGGCTGGAATCTCATGCTTGATCTTACTCCTGAGTGCACAAGCGTTTCTCTCCTGGCTCACACAGCTGGGATTTCCAAGCATTTTCTCAACAAGAGCAAAGCGCTGAATGTCTGAGGTCAAACAACGTCTGCCACAATCTGTGCCATCTGGCCACTGATGGCCAGGGTGTGTTCAACACACACAGCCTGGGTGACAAACTTATAAAAATATCAAGCCCGCTGTCACTAATGCAAATTAGCTGGTTTACATATCTCTTGCAGTTATTGTGTGACCTCAAAACACTTTGCAGTTACCTACTGGTAAATCCTGCTGAGGAGACAAGGTGTTGGAGGAACTGGAAGGACTCTGGGAGCTGGTAGCAAAGTTACTGACCTCTCTTTCTCTGCTCTGCCTTTGTATGGCATGTGGGAAAGTGTGCCAGCAGGGCTGAGGACACAGAGGTGCTTCTTACTGACAGCTTCAGATTTCCCTGTGCCATTTACACACAGACCCTTCCTTTCTGCCCATTCTGGATCCCCAAACAGGGGACTTGCTCCTGGCTGGGACACTGTGTCCAGGGCCATGCCATGTGGCAGAGTTTTCAGGAATAAGTTTGGACTGCACAAAGCACAAACCTCAGGGGGCTGATTGAGGGGACTGCCAGTGTCACACGTGGAGGTGTCCCACAGGTGGCAGGTGACCATTCTCTGGAAGTGGGTTGTACCTTCTCCTCACCAGAATCATGGATTTTACCTCCCAAGCAAGAGGAAAGGTGTGGCAAGAGAAGGTGTCAGTGGGAGCTGCAGATGCAAGAACATCCCACCCAGCAGAGGTGGGAATTGCAGATGCAAAAGCAGACTATCTCTGACCTTTTTTTTGACTTCCTCATTTGGAAATCTCAGCTGAGGTTTGCTCTCCAAGTGGTATCATGACAGAAACGTGATCACTGTCCCTTTTTGTTAAGCACAGTCTGGCCTGCAGATTCTGACTTTACTGAGTCATTATTTACGCTCTGTTTTCACAGAACAGTCCAGGAGGGTTTTTTTAAAAGCCATGCTTCCATGAGGACAATGGAGAGGAATCAAATATGGTCTCTCTGTGAAAAAACACAGAGACTATTTCCTTGCAAATAAAGTCAGCATGGCACTCTCCTCTTTGGAGACTCTTCCCAAGGATAGGGAGAGCCACTCATTCATTCCCATGGACCAGCACTCCCAAGCCTGCCATTCTCACGCTGCTGTGCCCCTCCTTCCATAAAGTATCCCTAAACTGCCCCAAAAGTCAAGTCAGATTTGTACTGGTGCCCCTCAGGAGACATTTCTGTGGTCAGTCCGTGATTACCCAGCTGAGCCCTGTGATTGCACTGCAACGAAATCTCCCCATGTACCACCCCTGCACAGAACAGTGCACTCCAAACAGGACACCAGACTTATCTGTTAAAACAATAGAAAGAATAGTCCTAACCCTGCAGTTAGCAAGTGTTTAAAACTGAAAAGGTCCTTTGGTGATTCTCAGGACCCGGGCTTCCCATCTGTTGCCATTGCCTGTCCTCCAGCACCCTGCTTCAGCTGTTTCTGTTGAGGAAGGGAAACTCCAGATATGTGCAGAGTCCCCTCGCCTGCTGCTGTTCCTTTCTTGGGTTTGTAAGGCTCACAGGCAGCAATGCCAGGCCCTGCTATATTCCTCTGGAGGAGGAAAATTTTTACAAAAGAGCCAGATGCCGAGAGATGAGGCTTCACAGCCAGAGTGTGACCTGGGAGAGGTTTCTGCACCTTGAGCACTGTGATTGCTTGCTCTCCTCTGCTGGCTTACAGTGCAACTTCTCTCTCCCAAAGCAGTGGAAGGAGAAGAGGACTGACCTGAATGACAAGTGTTATCTTTAAATGTTATCAGGATCATTGTTCTGCAGTTTAATAACCACTGTGAGCCTCAGGTCAGTGAAAGTTGTGCAGAGCACAAGGGTTTTCATTAAACACCAGAGGACCTGGAGCAAGAGGCCATGCTTACTTGCCTGGCTTGCTTCTGTGACGAGCCTAGGTGGGAGGAAAGAATGAACTCGGGTGAAACAAAGCACAACAAGCTTTAAAGTGGTGCAAAGCTCCTGGAGAAGGAGTGGGAGGAGAAATCGCTGCTGCACCAGCAGCGCTGAAGTAGCAATGAAAGGTTGTTGACAATCCAGCAGCCTGCAAGCACATGAGAGAGGCAAACATTGCTGCAGCTTGTGCTGGAGCACTGTGAGCTCCAAGCATCTGTTATTTGTCCTGCTTGCTCTGGTGTTCTGGGCACACAAAACTCTCTCTGGACACAGCAGCCTTTCTCACGCACGCACAGAAGGAGGTGACTGCCCCTAACCTCGCTTTATGGGCAGGCTGAGAGCACCCAAAGGGGTCAGAGGGTCTCGCTGGGGCTGTCACAAGGGTGACTTGCTTTCTCACACATCTGCCTGCCATTTAGAACACTTGAAAATTCAGGAGGTGTTTATGAGCCCACCGGGTGTCATTCAAACACAAACACACACACACACACACACACACACGATCTTCTTCAATTAAATGGAAATATGCACAAGTCACCGCAGTGAGGGGGATGAGTGGGAGGGAGTCAGACCTCCCGCCCCCAGGGGTCAGTGAAAAGAGCATTCTTGGAACAGTCATCCTGCTGGAAACTTGGGCCCAAACCCTGCCATGAGTAATTGAATGTTACTTTGAGGACAGGCAATTTAAAAAAAATAAAATAAATAATAGTAAGAAGAAAATACTGTCATAGAGAAGGGATTAAAAACTTGAATAGGGATAGGGATAGGGATAAACTTAGAAGCTTTTTTCTTTTCTTAAAAAAAAAAAAAAAAAGAATAAAGCCCATACAAAGCTTTACAGGCCAGCAGACAGAGAGTTGAACACGAGTTCTTACCGCTGAGGGCTGCAGGAAATCTATACCCAGGTAAATCAGGCAGACAAGCAGTAAAATCCACTGAGCAACCGCAGACACGAGGTGCAATGTGTTCCCAACCTGTCCTCCTGGCCAGTGCCTGGCCTCAGGTTCCCTTTCCAGCAGCTCTCCAGCCCTTGGCTCTGCCTCTGGCTGTCCTTCCATCCCAGCCCAGCCCCAGCAAGGGGAAGGGCCAGGAGCACAGCAGGAACCCGCAGGGGCTGATGAGCTCCCGGCCCGGGAGCAGAGATGAAGTGAAGACAGTGCCTTCAGGAGATTGCTTTATGCACACAGAAGCAGGCGGGGGAACTTCTTTGTGACTAATCTAAATTTCCCCTTCCTTCCTTCCTTTCTTTCTTTCTTTTCTTTCTCTCTTTTTTTTTTTTTAAATTTTTTTTTTTTTCTGTGTGAATGTGGGGGCTGATTTATTGCATCCCAGTTCAGTTTTGAGTAAGGGCCTTTCAAAGGAGAGGTGTTTACATCTTTCATATCTTCAACGGTGGATGACTTGACATATGTTCTTTCCAACAACAGCGAAGAGTTAGGGGGACAGTGCTTGTCTTCACTCAGTCTTTTGTCAGTAGAAGCTCTCACCTCTCTGTTCAGCCTCAGGTGGGGTGTTCCCTTCCTTTCTAGCATCTCATAATGTTCCTGAAATCCCTTTTCTGCAAAGAAGCAATGAGTAGGAAAGGATATGGGACAGGTGAATAGCGTAAGGGATTGGAGAGAAAACACGCATTTCCCTTTTCCCTTCTGGTCTTAAATCCATGGGATGTTGTGCAAAGCAT
The DNA here is from genome assembly GCA_013400435.1 of Pycnonotus jocosus. Lineage (NCBI taxonomy): Eukaryota > Metazoa > Chordata > Aves > Passeriformes > Pycnonotidae > Pycnonotus > Pycnonotus jocosus. The sequence goes on along the minus strand of VWYP01002597.1, from coordinate 498,165 downwards.
AAGAGGGAGAAAAAGGAGAATTGTTTGAGAACAACTTTGCCTTTTGCACACTTGGAAACCTGCAGTCAATAAAATGCCTCCAGAGGGGCATTTCCTGGCCATCCAGGCTTCTCTCCTGGCAGAGGGGAGCCCATCCCTTGGGATACCTTTGGCTGGTCTCTTTGTGACTTTTGTTTGTGACACCCAGAGCTGCCTCATATCAGTTGACTGAAGCGGGGACCATCTCCTGTGCTTATTTTTGGGTGGCAGACTTTGCATCCCTCTTCGGGGGCAGTCCAGCACTGCTCTTTCCACTGCTCTTTTTGCCGGATTTTTTTTCTGCTGTAAATTACCAAATCGTGACTGAAGTCAGGCGCTGCCTTCTCCTGGTGGGGATGGAGCCCACTGGGAGTATAATTACCTGCCTGCTTTCTAGGGATGAGCTGGCAGAAAGTTTCCCTTCCCCAAAATGTGCCCTCTTGACCTGTCACGAGGCACATGTCCTGACATGTAACCTGCATGCAGAGGAAGCAGGAGCAATGTTCTTTCATGTGTTCTCCCATCTAGGCAAGGATATTTCCTGTGAACGAAAGCCAAATGAAGAGGGGAGTGCAGCAGCTGGGTAGGAGCTGCTGTGAGAACACCCCACGCTGAGTTGAGGGTGGATTGGGTCAGGAATACACTCTGGTGTTTGCTGGAGAACACCCCACAGGTCATGGAAGCTTGGTGAAGAAGGTTCAGCTTCCACATCGTCCACTTTTGAGTGAATGGAAATTCTCGTTCCCTTCCCACCTCTGCTCACTCTCCTGGGTGTGCTGGAGCTCCTGACTGAGCCCCAGCCCAACAAGAGGCCCTGGGAGCAGCCCTCACCCTCTTCCTCGACCAGAAATACGACTGCAGCCTCAGCAAGGGGGGTTGGTGCTGCCCCAGAGCAGCTCCCTGGGATGCTGAGGGTGAGTTTGGTGCTTTGTGACCTTTGGCAGTCACACAGCACCCGGGAACACTGGCTGGGGTGGGGCCCAGGCTTGGCCAAGCCCTGCAGAGGAGTGAAGTGATGCCTTGAGGTGCTGCAGAGGCCTGGTGGGGTTGGAGGGATGTGGAGAGGATTGTCTGCTTCTATGGATCTGCAATGCCATGTCTAGGGATTATGAGATCCCCAGGAAAGCTGCTCTGAGTGGTCCCCACCTGCTCCCTCCAGGAAAAGAAAATTTGGCTTACTGCTCACTGCTCAGTCTCTGCAAGAATTCAGGATGCTGAGCTGAGGCATCCCAAACCCTTGGAAGCCTGTAATTCTCACATTTTACACACGTGCCTTTGAACCAGATGTGAGCTCTTCCCCATCTCCTCTCTCCCTGACTCTGGATTTTGTAATTGTTTTCTTTCTAAAACTCTAAAAACCCCATGGGTGAAGGTTATGCTTATGTATTTCTGGAATTGTCTTGTAATTTCCATACTCCCCCAGTGCAAGTGTCTCTCAGCCTGAGTTAGCAGCACTGGTAGCACGAAAGCTGCACTTCAAGTGATGTCCCTGGCATTAAATCCAGAATCGAGAGAGAGGACAGCACCTTCAGGGGCATCACAAACACCCTTGCACAGGCTCTTCCGTGGTTTTGGTTGCTTTCAGCTTCTCCTCTGCCTTGCACATGGAAGTTCTTGCCACTTGGTGGCTTTCAGAGGCCCTGCTCTCCCTCTGGAACCTTCCAGGCCTTTGGGATCCCAGCACTGCAGACCTGCTGCACACACCCAGCATTTGCCAAAATCTGCTGTGTTTATCAGAACTGTGTTTATTTTGGTCCCTCTTCCACAGGGGCCCTAAAGCTGGAGTCTCTTGGGGTTTTGCCTCAACCCTTTGCAGTCATCAAGTCATTCTAGTGAGCAGGCAGGGTGGGAGGGCTTTGGGCAGGTTGGTAATCTGGTCACCTTGTTAATTTTCCAAAGAAGTGCTTCTTTGGGCAGGCTGATAATCTGGTCACCTTGTTAATTTTCCAAAGAAATGCTTCTTTGGGCAAGTTGGTAATCTGGTCACTTTGTTAATTTTCCAAAGAAATGCTTCTTTGGGCAGGCTGATAATCTGGTCACCTTGTTAATTTTCCAAAGAAATGCTCCTTGGTGACACATGCAAGGACTGTGTTCGAGCAGGGACTGAAGGAAACCAGGGCAAGTTGGTAATTAGGCATCCTGCTTTGGGTTTGATGGCAATCCAATATCTCCTACATCAGTCTGTTATTTCTGAGCTTTCCCAGACTGGGGAGCTGAGTGATTTAAAACTTTGGCTAAAGAGTGTTGGTTACAGTCAAGGCTAAATCCTGCAGTGCCATGGTTGTACCAGGACTCAGCTGGAGCCCTGGCAGTGCCCAGGATCACTGGGAAGGGGCACAGAGCAGAGCCCCTGGCCCATGGGGAGCACTCTGTGTGTGACAGTCACAGAGCAGCAGCCTTTAACCAAGACAGGGCACCCACCTTCATTTAACCCCTGTTTCTCAAGGAAAGTGCTCTTAGCCCCTCAAAAAGCACTAATTGGGGAGTTACATAGGAGAATTTAACTTCTCAGAAGAAAAGTGGAAGAACCAATCAAACTGTTTGCAAGCAGGGAAAAGGAAACAAGTAACAGTGTGGGCTTCTGAGAACAAAACCAGATGCTGTCTGTGGGGCAAGGAAAACTTGGGCAGAGGAGCAGCTGTGGGCATGCACTTTGTCTTCAGCAGTTGCCTTGTTTCTCTTTTTCATGATACCTGTGGATCATGGTCTGTATGAAACTGCTGCTCAGCAGGAGAGGAGGTGATTGAGTGATTTTTGGTTATTGTGTGATTTGTGTTAACAAAATGGAAGGATGCACCTTGTCCCCCTGGACCTGCCCTTCTGCAGTGTTCCCTTTTCCTTGGGGATCCTCTGGCAGGCCAGGCAGGAATGGAGATATTCCTGATCTGGCCCTCAGCTCTTGGTGGTAGCTTTTATCTATAATTTACCTTTTACCTGTAGATTCAGGGTTTGGCCTGCACTTGAAATTAATTACCAGGAGAGCAGTGCTCTGCTCTCATTGCTGCACTCCAGTGATACAACTTACACTTGATGCTGGGCTGTCTCCTTGTGTGTGGGTGCCTGTCTTCCAGCAAGGCTGTCCTTGCCTCAGGAATAACTGGTGGCATGGTTTGATTTAGTAAAACAGTAGAAAATAGCAAAGGAGACCTTTGAGGGGGAGAAAAGCCAAGTGTCATGGAGGCAAGATTGTTTGTGTGATCCAGCAACTGCTGTTTAATGTCTCTGTCCACTCCAGAAATAAAGTATTTTATAATTAAAACAGATTTATTTGTCAAAGTCAAGCACTTCTGCCTAAAAGGTTTGTGGAGTCCTGCTCCAGTGTCTCTGAATTGCATTAACTATTTGTTTCCCTTGATCATCAGAGCAAAAGACACCAATGTCTTTCACATCTGGCACATGAAGAATCTGTTGATTTCTGGTTGATTTTAGTTGCTCAGTTCACCCAAAACTGGGAAAATATTATATATTTTTCCATTGCTAAAATAGTTTATGAATCTGAGCTGAAAGGTTGTTCTTGGAGGTGGCAGGTGGAGAGGACCCTCTAAAAAATTCAGGAGATGGACTAAATTATCCTTATGGATCCCTTCCAGCTTATGATATTCTATGATTCTGTGATTAATTTTCACTTCCATGTGGTTTTTCCTTGCTCCTTGGGTACAGCCACTTTTTGGCTGCTGTGTGTGTCAAGGGATTCTGACAGCAAAGGCACTGAGCCAATAAGGAGGAAGTCATGTTAGCCAGGCTAGATTTGGCAGTGTAAATTAGAGACAGAAACACTGAAAATGCTGTGAAATCACAAAAATATTGACATTTACGCACAGCCAGGATTCTGTGGAGATATCCCCAGAGAGGAACATGATCACCTCTCTGGGGTAAATCCCACTGTGCTTCATCCCACTGTGCTGCAGTGGTATTTTTCCTAGGAAGCTGCTTTATGGGAGCAGGGAGATGAGCAATGGATGGATTCCCCAGGGCACACCTGAGGCAGCTGCTGTGTGCAGAGTCATTTTTTCCTGGTTGTCACAGTCCCTGGGCCAAGACAAGGGACAAGAGCCCACAATGCTGGACTGCACTGGGCACAGCAAAGGCAGGCAGGATGAGGAGCTGCCCCCCTGGCAGTGCTGGCAGCTGTTCTGGTGCCTGGCCAGGTGGGATCTGTGAGTGGACACAGGCTCTGGGAAGATCCTGGTATTTAGTGGTGGCTTTCCACGTCAGCTCTGTGGTTTCCAGCCCCCATGGGCAGCAGTGCAGCCTTCCCAGCACTGCCTCAGCTGGCAGCCAGCACCATTCACACCAGACTTGTGATGTTCCAAAGGTCAGCTGCTGGCCCCTTTTGGATGTGACAGGAGATTTTCCACTGCTGCTGGTGGTCTTTGCTCTGAGCTCTGGCTCTGAGCTGCTGTGGACTGTGCTGTTCTGTTCCTCACAGTGGACTCCCCTTATCAGCCATCAGCTGAGAGGACTGGGGCTAAATGCTGCCTTGAGAGGCTGCCTGGAACAGAGGCTGGACACAGTTAAAGGAATAAAGTAGGTATTTATTATAAAGCAGGTATTTATTGAAAGGCCTTCAAAGGATGCACCTTGGGCAGCACAAGAGCCTGGCTACACCCAAGATGGACCAGGGCTCACGAGTTTTCACACTTTTGTAAGTTTGGCCCATTTCCATATTGGGGTTCATTGTCCAATTACAGCTTCAGGTTATGAAGCCCCATCCTCCCAGATTGCTCTCCTCAATTCCCTTCTGTTTGCCCTTTTTGGGCCTGAAGCTGCAATGGTGTCCTTGGTTCTGGGGCTGGAAAAGGATTGTTTTGTCTGACTGAGCTGTCAGGAGAACTTGCTGACACTTTATATGAAGTTCAGAGTCACACACTAATGCAGAACAGAATCTGGAAAACACGAAAGCTAAAACTGAAGGCATCATAAGCATTCACTGTGGCACCTCTGAAAGGTCGAGTTGAACTTAGTCACACACATCTTCCTTCCTTTGTCTTACAGCTGCTTCAGCCAGAAATCCCACAGTCCTATTGTAAGATATCGGGAGAGAAAAAACCAAATACATCTTTTGACATTTTTCTGGTGCACAGAATCAATAATCTATGACAAGAAAAGAAAGAATTCTGCAGCTGACATTCAGAAATAGGGCTCTTGCAGAGGTATCTGGGTAGCCCAGCTCCATTCCCACTCATTCCTGTGGTGTTGGAAACCCCCGAGAGGGGCATGAAGACCCTGATGCCCCAGATACAGCTCTGCTCTGGCTTAAGGAAGTGGTTTCTCTTCCTATCTGGCCCTGCCATCATTGACCTGACTGCTTCCCCGATCACCCCCGTGGGAGTTTGTTTTTTTTTTTGCCAGCAAAGATGGTCCCAAAGTCATTCCTTTCTTAAAATGAGATTTTATTGCAGCTCTTGACTCCTCCTGCGTGTTTCTAACCTGTTCGCTTCTTTTAAACTTGAGAGGANTCTGCTCTGGCTTAAGGAAGTGGTTTCTCTTCCTATCTGGCCCTGCCATCATTGACCTGACTGCTTCCCCGATCACCCCCGTGGGAGTTTGTTTTTTTTTTTGCCAGCAAAGATGGTCCCAAAGTCATTCCTTTCTTAAAATGAGATTTTATTGCAGCTCTTGAGTCTTCCTGTGTGTGTTTCTAACCTGTTTGCTTTTTTTAAACTTGAGAGGGATTGCAAAAAGATTTTGGGGAAAGATTTGCAGACAGAGGTACTTCCTTTTATTAGCCTTATTAATTCCCTTAAACAGCTGAAGCGTGAGTGGTTGGGTGGTGGGCAGGTTGAGACTGCAGTAGGGAGAAAGGGAGTTAAGGGCTGGTGGCCTTTCTAGGACAGAGACAGGTTGGTGACTGCAAAGCTCTGTCTGCAAATCCCAGCCTCTGTTTTGGAGTGATTTGGGCTTTTTAATCAGTGGTGATGGCCCTGCATTTACTTCAAACTGTTGCCTTACAGAGATTGAGAAGGGTCAGATGTTATTCCTGTCCCAGCCAAGCCCAGTGAGAAAGAACCACGTGCAGTGCCATTTCCTCCTTAAGACACTTCACTCCTTTGGCAGTGTTTTATTGGGATGATATTTCAGCATCCTTTGCTGATCAGGATAAATGCAATACCACTTCACCTGCCTCTCACCATCAGCTTCATCAGCAAAGGTTAATCCTCTCCCTGTGGAGACTGAATCAGGATCTGGTATCAATAAAAACACACAGATTGGAGACATACTTCAGCTTCACAAACACTGTGAACTCTTTCCTTATCTGTTTTCTCAACATTGTTTTCTCATTTCTAATAGCTGTCAGGTTAAGCTTCTGGCCAAATTGTTTCCTTTGGTGTCTCTCAAATACATGTTCAAGGGTTCTTTAACTTTCCATTCACAGTCATTTAGCTATTGTTCTTTCCACCTGGTCAATTTGGCTCATAATTTCCCCTAACTTACATTAGCTCTTTTGCAATATCTAGTAGCTGTATTACTGGCTGGGGCTGCCCTCCTTTTGCTCATACTGACTGCAGCCAGATAATGGTCAGTAATCCTTAAACCCTGACCACTTCTTCAGCAATTAAAAACCTTCAGCACTTAAACCCCACCAAATATAGTTCTTGCATCCAGTATAACAGTTCCACTATAACCATTTCAGTATTAGGAAATGCCCATCTGAAACCATTGTAAACCCTCCCAACATTCTCTTTGGTCTCACACGAGTCCTGATGGAGATTTCCCCAGCAGAATCACTGTTCCCTTCACTGGACCCTGCAGGGGGAAGGTTGCTGGGACCTGGTGCCAATCTCTGTTTTAACACAGCACACAGAAAAAAGGGCTCAGTTTTGTCTTTTAAATAATTTTATTTGAAAAACACTGAATTATCTAGGTGCAGCTTTAATGAATGATTGAAAACTCTCATCACAACAGGGTTTCTGTAGGCTTAAACTTTTACTTTTGGGCGAGATGAGGAAGGGCCTGTATTTCCAAAAATCAGGCAGTCCTTGGCCCCTTACCCAAGGGTGCCCCTGGCAGATAAGTCCTTGAGACTTTCAATCTTCAAACTTCACTGCCTGCACGACATTAACCAGCAGCACAGTTGTATTTCTCAACACCAGAATAACTCTAATCGATCTGCCTGTGCCGATTCCTCCCGGAGAAGGGAGCCCACCCCTGGCACTGCCAACCAGAGGCTGCGAGGGACTCTTGCAAATTGATTATTCCGTTTTCTCCTGAGTTGTTTTGCCCCTAGCAGGAGACAGGCATTTCCCAGCTGCTGTATCACTGTCCCCCAGCTGTGAACTCGGCAGACAGAGCCCGTGTGCCCCGCTGGCCGCAGGAGCAGCCCGTGGGTGCTGCGGACGCGCAGCGGAGCCGCGCCCGTGGCTGCGCTCCGGGGATGAGTGCGCCTCTCCCTGCTCGGGGGGCCGCACCGAGAGCCCCAGATGAGTAACCCCGGCCAGAGGCTTTCTCTGTTTTACACACCACAGCAGCCGTGCTCGGCAGCCTTGACAGCCCCGAGGCTGTGGCTCCGTGCCCGTGTCACGCTGCCGGCCCCGAGGGACGCGGGCAGGAGCGCGGGGGTGCCAGCGGTGTGAAACGCGGGCAGTCAGCCCCTCTGCGCTGGTGTTTGCAGCGGGGCTGCCTTTGTTCTCTTCTCCATCTGCCGCTTTCGCTAGTCCTCGGGTGAAAAATAGCCCAGCCGAGTCTGTCCCCTCGGCACACAGACATATCCCGGCTCCAGGGGCATGGCTGGGGCTCCCTCGCCTGCATCCCCATGAGAGGGGACACTTCTCTGCAGGCAGGCCATCAGGTGGCAGCACGGGCAGAAAATGCACCATCCTCACCCAAACAACACCAGTGGCCTCATCCTGATCCCCTCCCTGGCTCATCAGGATGAAAGCCCAGAACAGATATACACAAAATATGAATTCCTTCAGCTGCTGATCTCAGATGTGCAGTGTTTGCACTCGATCCTCCTGACTCCTGAGCCTTTTATCCTGGTTTCCAGCTGGCCTGGCTCGCTGATTGCTATCCAACACCTCCACACACCCTCTGCTCTCTCTGAATGCTGCCATCCTGGGTGCTTTGTCCCAGGGTGTCCCTCCCATCACGGGTGCTCCCAGCTCCTGTGCCCATCAAGGAGAAACCCTCAGCAGGGACACAGCTAGAGAGAGTCTGGAAAGCAGATAGGACATGCTATAACCACCAGGCACAGGGCATGGCCACACAGACACTTGAGCAGTCCCCTTTGTCCCCCTTTCCCTCTGTTTTCCCACACTGGTTCCTCTCACCTCGATTCATCCCTTTCCCCAGACAAGTCCTGGATGGTCTCAGAGGGCTCTTCCCAGCATCCTGCAATGAGCTCCATGTGCCTGTGGCTGATCATTCTCTGTGCTTGGCACTGGGAAGGGTTTCCCAGCTCCTCACCAAGGCAGATGCACTAACCCAGGCCATGTCCTCTCCCCACCAGAGTTCACATGTGAAACACATTCTTGGAGCATTTGATGCCTTTCATTTTCCTTGAGATAGGTCCTTCCATCAGATTCCCACACTGCCATCAAACAGCTCATAAATATTTTCATTGCACAACTGCAAAATCAGTGAGTTATAACTCAGGAATTTGACAACACCTCCGTCTTGATAATTTATCTCTTCCTCATCTCGTGTTGAGGAATTTTTTGCTTTTTCAGTGTCTGCAGCTTCACAGAACCTAGAAAACCTAATTCTTTCAGCTGCATCTTCAGTACAGACAGACAACAGAGAACTCAGATCTGAGTAAAACACTTTCTTCTCCTAAGACAATTTTCCTCGCCAATGTTATCAGCCCCCTTCAAGGCTGGGCACGGGACAAAGAGCCCCAGATTACCTTGTTTTTCAGAGCATCCCCTCTCCTTTGCTGGTGTCTGTCCCAGGCAGGCAGGGATGTAGCAGTGGTGCCAGACCCAGCAGCTCCTGTGGGAAGGGGTCAGCACTGGGGCACGGCTGCAGGGGTCACCTGCACCCCATCTGTGGCACCCCAGAGGTGAGGTGAAGCCTCACTGACCTGACCCTGCTTCAGAGAAACCCCCAGACAGAAAGAGCCCCAGCTCCAGCCCTGCTGCCTTTATGGCTGGAGAGGCCATCAGCCTGCAAAAACACCTAATTTGCACTTGTAAAAAAACCCCAAAAGACTTTCAAGGGAAAAAAAAAAGAAAAAAAAGTTAAAGAGGTCTGTCTTAATCTTTCTTTTGCAATTCTGAGCAACCTTTAGCTCCAAGAAGAGCAATAAATGTGTGCTTTTCCCCAGGAAATGCTTTCTCTGTGTGTGGGGGGTGCTGCCGGTGGCAGCAGCTCTTCCCTTCCACTGCCCCAGGTCCAAGCAGCCTCGGGAGGCGGTCAAACATGTCCTGCCCCCAGGGGGATGGTGTTCCATGTGGGAATGGGGTGGGTTCCATGGGGTGACAGCGATCAGATAAAACACCAAGCAATGACTCAACAAGTGGATGGATTTTCTTTGAAACTCAGGCAAGAAAAGCACTTGCAGGCAGTGAATGCATATCTGAACATTGTCAGCGTGTTTGAACTGGGGTTAGCACCCAGCCAGGCCCTGCAGGAGCTCCCCCAGAGCCTGGCTCCTTCCCTCACTGCCCAGCTTGTGCCTTCAGGTTGTGCCATCTCTCCCACACATCAGCTGGGAGGGAGCTGATGATCTTCACTCCAGCCAGAGGAACACACATCACAAAAAGCTTTTGGGCTGCAGCATGGGGAGCAGGCTGGCATGGCATGGATAAAAAGGTCTATCTGGCATGGCCCTGCCTCGAGGTGCCCTCTTGCCCTGCTGCCCCACCTCTGTGGGGCTGTGGAGAAGCCCCTGGCTGTCCCCAGAGTGGCAGTGCCAAGCACAGTGCAGGATGTCTGTGCCTGCCATCCCCCCATGACTCAACTAGGTCAGGCAGTGACGGGGCAGGGAGGCAGCCGTGCTGCCAGCGGGGCTTTCTCTGCTCTCACTGCCACAGGCTCTCAGCTGTGACCTTTTCCAGCCCTGCTTTGAAGACGGAAGTGGTGGGAAATCTGTCCTCACTCAGGCTCGCTCTTGCTCCTCACTCAGGCTCACTCAGGCTCACTCTTGCTCCTCACTCAGGCTCACTCTTGCTCCTCATTCAGGCTCACTCAGGCTCACTCTTGCTCCTCACTCAGGCTCACTCTTGCTCCTCATTCAGGCTCACTCTTGCTCCTCACTCAGGCTCGCTCTTGCTCCTCACTCAGGCTCACTCAGGCTCACTCTTGCTCCTCACTCAGGCTCACTCTTGCTCCTCACTCAGGCTCGCTCTTGCTCCTCACTCAGGCTCACTCAGGCTCACTCTTGCTCCTCACTCAGGCTCACTCTTGCTCCTCACTCAGGCTCACTCAGGCTCACTCTTGCTCCTCACTCAGGCTCACTCTTGCACGTACCCTTGGCACTGAAGGCTGTGTGAGCCCACTGGGAGCGAGCCCAGTGGCTCTGGGACAGAGGGGAAGGCAGACAGGCCACTGCCCCCAGGCTGCTGCCCCATCCTGCTCTGATGCTGGGTTGTGGTAGGACACCCAGCTGTGACCTGCCACCCAATCTCAAACGGTTTGGGCTGTGCTTTGCCAGGTTTCACAGCCATCTTTCAGGCAAAGATTCTCCCAGTCAGTTTTCTAATCCCTCCACTGATTTTTTTCTGTGGTTACGTTAATGCTGACAGGCTAATTTTGCTAATGGACAGAAGTATTTATGTTTATGACTCATCAGTAGTTGCACACTTCCCATCTACAAAATCTGTGCAGGTCTGGGCAGAGATATTGGCTAGTGCTGGAAAACAAAGCCCCTGTGGCTTTCTGTGGCACTCACACTGGGCTCAAGGTTGTGATATTCTTAGCCCTGTCTGATGGCCTACCCTGTCTCCCACTGGAGTGAAGGAGAGATTTTAAAACAACTCTCTCCCTGGGATCTCATCATGGCACCAGGAGTGTCTGAAGAGCTTCCTTTTGGCCCCTTTGCTTTCTAGCATTAGCTTGTTATGGCTTTGGGGTTAGGTTTAGGCTTAACTGCAGAAAAAAATCAGCTTTGCTGGGGTTTTTTTCTGGAAAAATTCTTCTGGTATTGGGTGTCTGAACAAAAGGAAAAAAAATTAAAAAGGAAAATAAAAAATCCAGAGAAGTCCAGCTGGTAATGTGGTGGGGTCATCTGCACATGCCAGGAGCAGTGCAGTCATGTCTCCCCACCCTGCGATATCATCAACCCTGCTATGACTTGGGCAGGAGACAGGATGGAAAAACTGAAACTGCCCAAGTTAGCTGGAAATTTTTAGGTGGAGTGTGTGTCTGCTGCCTCCCAGGAGCCCACCACAATGGGCAGCCTCAGCTGCACAACCATCCCTGCCCGAGAGCCACACCTGAGTGCAAAAACACCCCAGCAGAGAGAGAGCCCACCCCAACAGAGACACCCTGGGATGGAGAAAGCAGAGGGGGAGTGTTGCAGCTGTGAGGCTTGATAGGCTTCTCTGGCGGTCAGGGCAAAAATGCTTAATCATGGTGACTAGGCTAAAATAACTTTTCTCCTGCGCTCAGACTCTCTTTTTATCTCCCTATAAGACAATAGGTCACTTTTTATTTTGACTCATACTATTGGACTACTTTTCAAAACTTCGGTACTTTATAAAAAGTCTTTTTCCTAGCTCAGCAGAGGTGCTGTCCCTGAAACCCTTCACCGAGGAAGCTAATAAAGATTCATCTGTGGAACTTCATACAGCGCTTCTCCTCTCTCTCCCTGCGTCTGCTAAGGCACCTTAGCAAGCTCATGAGCTGAGAATCACTGCAAAAGAGCTGATCACTGCTAAGAGCTGAATATCACTATAACAAGGCTTGCTAAGTGTTGCCTGTGCTTGAGAGCTTTGCCGGAGTTGCTTGGGCAGGGGGGTACGTAGGTGCACTTTTATTTAGGAACAACTAAGGCAGCTAAGACTGGCTGAAGCTACCGGGAGAAAAAACTAAAGGGGAGGACAAATTGCAGCCTCTGAAATGGAGATGGCTGGTTGTCCTTCAGCTGAAATGGAAGCCAGGGGGTTGTGGGGCTGCCAGATGGGCAGATGCAGGCCAGGAGCTTTGCCAGTCTCTGGCTAACTCTGGTTATGCATGAACATAAATGTGCACTCCTGAGCAGAGCTCCCCATCCTTTGCACTGAAAGTGTTGGCAGAGGCACAGACACAGAGCCTGGGGGCCCCTTCCTCTGACAGCCCTGGGGCAGCACTGCTCCCCTAAGGCTGGGAGAATGGGAATAGTTCAGCCTGCCAGAGACCTGGACGAGCCTACAAAGAAAGACAGAGAGAGACTTTTTGCAAGGATAAGGCAGGGATGGCTCACAACTGAAAGAAAGAAGATTTGGACTAGATATTAGGAAAAAAAAATTACTGTGAGGGCAGAGAGGCACTGGCAAAGGCTGCCCAGAGGAGATATGAATGCCCCATCCTAGGCTTGGTCTAGTGGAAGGTGTCCCTATAGCAGGAGGGTTGGAACTGAATGAGCTTTTAGGTCCCCATCCAAACCATTATGGGATATCACGTTTTATCTTCTTTTTGCCAGGGTCAGGATTAAATGCTCGAGATGGTATTTCTTGTTTGGGCTCAGATGTTTATTAATTCTTATCTACATTACAGTCTCACAAGCTGTGAGTTCTACAGCACTTCTAGCTAACAAATTAAAAATAGCTCCTATCTCTCTCTCTACAAGGCTTTTTAAGGATAAACTATCCAGTTAAGAAATGACACCTAAATTATTTTTACACTTAACCCAATAACCAACCACCTGTGGTCCTCAATGTGGACTTTTCCATCCAATTTCAAGATACCACTCAAACCCATGAAGACAGTGAAAAAGAAGGACTGGCCTGTGTCCTAAATCCTCCATCTTGCTTTATATATATATATATATATTACTATATTCTTAAACCTTAAACTCTAAGTTTTACACCCTGTGATATCACACATTTTTATTCAAACTCCACACCCACAATCCCAATTCTGTCATTCAATCTGAATGACATTAAACTCAAGCTGAGCAGGGGGGTTTGATGCTGGGAGTTGTGGGTTGGTGTCCTTTCTTCTCCCCATGCAGAGTCCTTTGTAGGCTTTCAGTAACACAGTGTGCATGTAGTCAAACCTGGGCTAAAAATGTGCTGCTCAAGGCTGTGATTTTCCCAAAGTCAAAGCAACCCAGTGCAGGCATCCTCAAGGGTTTTGAAATCTTTAAAGATGAACAAGCAAAACCTCACCTGTCAGATGCTGACAGCCTTGTGGGGCAGAGGGTTTCTCTGTGCTGGACACCAGGTCCTTGAGAGGAGGAGCAGGGACACAGCCTTGTCCCAGTGCTGTCCTGCACCCTGCCCTCGCTGCGCTGCTCTGAACCCCAGCACTGCTCTGAAGCCTCAGAAAGGAGTCCAGCAGCTGAGGGAGCTGTGTCTGTGCCCTGCCAGAGCTGCCTTGGAGGATCAGAGAGCATCTGAGCTGTCTCAAACCACAAATTGCTTGGGCAGTTTTTACTTTTGAGCAGTTCTTGGCTCTGCAGGAAATACCAATCCCTCTGCCTCTGTGCTTGCTGGGTTTCATGAGAGCTGAAGGAAGAATAACAAGCAGGTTTCCACAACAAGCAGCTGTGCTAGGCAGAGAGCAGGGAGAAATTTCCCTGGAGCCGTGACCCAGTCATGCCCCCAGCAAGAGAGGGTGGCAGGGGAAGCACTGGAGCGAGCCCTGCGAGCTGTGCTTCGTCCCTGGCCCCACAAACCAACAGCGCCTCTCTCCCCTCTCCTCCCCACCAGTCCAGGCTTTTGTGGTTTTCTTTTAGACCTTTTCCCAAGCTGATGCCTCCTGGGATCAAAAAGTCTCTTGGCAATCTGCTATCTGGCAGCTAATCCAGCAAATAATCAGCTTAAACAAATTAATGACTGCTAAGTGCTGCACAGCATCGCCAGTGGTTGCAAAACCTCAGCAGCTGCAGGGCTGGGTGGCTGTGCTGGGCTGGCTGCCTGTGCCCTCTCCTGCCTCCAAATCTGCACAAGCTGAGAAATCTTGGGACCATTTTATCAGCTTCCTTTGCCTTTTGGTGGCTGCCTGGTGAATGAAGCATGATTTGCTCCAAGAAGTGTGTGGGAGGAAGGGAGGGAATGAAGTTAATCAAGTGGATTTCAGGCTACTGACAGCCGGAAAGCCAATGTGTCAGGGTTAGGGTTAGGGCTGCATGTTTGGGGAGCCAGGTCAGTGACAGCAGAGCTCTGCAGTGAGTGATGGCTTAACCCCCTGTGGGAGCAGCATTTCATCTGCTCTCCGGGCCTTATACCTGCCAGCAGTCAGCATCACATCACATGGGCCACTTGGTGCTGACTCCAGGAGAAATAATTCTGCATTTCTCAGGTTTTCTGTGCATTCCTGCAAAATTAACTCATTTGAGTTACAGGATGTGACATTTCTGTGAGGTAGTGCCAAGCTAATGTCTGGACTTTATGATGTTAAAGGTCTTTTCCAAGCTGAATGATTCTATGATTTACAACATGCAAGTTGCCCAAGAGGAGATAAACTGCAGGAAATGAGCTCACAGAGAGGCAGTGGTGAGAGGGCGACTGCTTTGTCGTGCATCCAGTGTATGAGGCTCACTGTGGACCCTATTCGTGGGTGCAGAGCCCTCAGAGAAGCTTTTTGCTGACTGCAGTTTCCCATTTTCAGCCCATTTCCCCCCAGGCGTCCCCACTGTCACTTCCAGCTCTCCACACACACCTGCAGCAAAGTCCTGGTGGGCTGCACATAACCAGAGATGGGCTGTGGGAGTGGGCCAAGGGGAATTCTCTGTGCAGGTATTTGCATTTCCTCAGGCTTTGGAGGAGCATTTCCCTCCACGTGTGACTGCCCAGGGGCTGTGACAGCACCTGTCAAGGGGTAGCCTCAGTGGGGCCCACGGTGGTGAATCTCCTTTTGTGGTTCCATGACTCACTGAGATGAATCTGAGCTCAAAGGCTCAGTGGCACTGGCTGGTTTCACCCTGGAGTCATGGGGGATCTGGAGGAAGAGCTTGCTAGGCTGCTCTCCCTCATTTGTGATCAATCCTGGATAACTGGGAAGGTTCTGAATGACTGGAGGTTGTCCAATGTGAGGCCAACCTGATGCCTTCAGTTTTGGCTTTTATGTCTTCCAGATTCTGTTCTGCATTAGTGTGTGACTCTGAACTTCATATAAAGTGTCAGCAAGTTCTCTTCACAGCTCAGTCACACAAAACAATCCTTTTCCAGCCCCAGAACCAAGGACACCATTGCAGCTTCAGGCCCAAAAAGGGCAAACAGCAATGAATTGAGGAGAGCAATCTGGGAGGATGGGGCTTCATAACCTGAAGCTGTAATTGGACAATGAACCCCAATATGGAAATGGGCCAAACTTACAAAAATGTGAAAACTCGTGAGCCCTGGTCCATCTTGGGTGTAGCCATGGCCAGGCTCTTGTGCTGCCCAAGGTGCATCCTTTGAAGGCCTTTCAATAACTACCTGCTTTATAATAAATACCTACTTTATTCCTTTAACTGTGTCCAGCCTCTGTTCCAGGCAGCCTCTCACACCCATGAGCAGGATGTGGGGCACGAAGGCCCATCAGCCTGGCCTTGGAGCTCGGCAGGGCTCTGGAGCAGATCACCTGTGTGATCACACAGCACACACAGGACAGACCCAACCAGCACAGGCTCAGCAAAGGCAGCTCCTGCCTCACCAACCTGATCTCCTTTCATGACCAGCTGACCTGGTGGATGCAGGGAAGGATGTGGAGGTGTCTGCCTGGATTTCAGCAAAGCCTTTGACACCGTCTCCCACAGCACACTCCTGGAAAAGCTGTCAGCCCATGGCTTGGACAGGAGCACTCTTGGCTGGGTTAAGAGCTGGCTGGATGGCCGGGCCCAGAGAGTGGTGGTGAAAGGTGCCACATCCAGTTGGCACCAAGGGTGTCCCCAAGGATCAGTGTTTGTCAGCCTGAAGGAGGCTCAGGTGACCTTATCACACCTGAAAGGATATTGTAACCAGGAGGGGTTTGGCCTGTTCTGCCAGGATATTTGTGTTAGGACAAGAGGACACAGAGTTAAACTGTGCAAGGGAAGGTTCAGGTTGGACATTTGGAGGAATTTCTACACAGAAAGGGTGATTGGACACTGGACTGGGCTGCCCTGGGAGGTGGTGGAGTCACTGCCCCTGGAGGTGTTTGAGGACTGGACACAGCACTCAGTGCCATGGTCTGGGTGACAAGGTGGTGTTGGCTCATGGGTTTGACTCGCTGATCTTTGGGGTCTTTCCTGACCAAAATGAAGCTGCGATTCTGACCACCAAACCCTGCCCTGTGACAAACACTACAGCAGGAGACACACACAGGTTTTATTTACCCAGACGGCACAGAATCCTCTCTGTTATTCCATGGACATGTAATTGACTGTGCCCAGCCCAGCAAGGGGAAAAGCAGCATCTCTGTGCCACGTGAGATGCCAGACCCCTTCCCCAGGCAAGCTCTTAACTGGAGGACTGGAACATGTCAAGGACACACGTCAGCCTTTGTGTTTGAAGGGTGATGGGCTTCTGCCTGGTGATCCTAGGAAGGAATTAGCCTTTAGATGATGTGCCTTAAATAGAAAACTCACTCCTGAAAGTGAGCAGAAAACCATAGATAAGGGCGATGTAAAGATATTGTTAAACCGCCAAGGAATTTCCCCAACAGAGCGAGATGTGGTGGCAGCCACAGCCCTCCCTGATCTCCCTGATCCCCCACCTCAGCCTCTGCCAGGCTCACACAGCCACCACAGTGCCAGGGGATTTCCAGAAGACCCAAGCACAGACAGGAGCCTCCTGCAGCAGCACACCATGGGCTGGCCCCACGGCGCTGGAGGATTCATTTGCCCCCTTGGTGGTGGCCCCACTCAGTGGAGAGGAGAAACTGGCCATACCCTGGCACCCACAGGGGCTGGGAGGAGATGTGATGTGGCATCAGCATCCAGACTGCTGCTTCTCAGCAGCCGTGCTCAGGTTTGCAGCCCAGAGCTTCCACAGCTGTTCAGTGATGGTGGTGGGGTGGCTGCTCCCTCCCTCTGCCTTTGTGCCCGGTTCTCCTCTGTGCCCACCCCTTCTCTGGCCCCTGGAATGGATTGGGGTCCCTGGAATGGCAGCTCTGGATTTGGCAGTGATGCCAAGTGGGGCTGCCACACCTGCCCCATGGTTTTTGGGTCAGTGCAGCTGTGAGGCTGAGGCATCCAGCCATGACAAGCCCTGGGTCTGCTGCTGTGGCTCAGGGAACACAGCTGCTCCAGAGGGACAGGCTGAGCCCCCCTCCCACCAGGGCACTGCAGCCAAAGGGGGCTTTTGGGACCCCCTTCTGTGCCACAGGAGAGCAGCTGCAGCCCCCCTGATCCCCAGCTCCATGGACCTTCCCAAAGGCATGGGCACTGCTCACAGCCTTCTCCTGCAGGGCTGCCAGCAGGTGCACTTCCTCCTGCTGGTGGTGGCTCTGGACTTCTCCAGACTTTAAACAAGCTGGGGCAAACTGCACCTGCTCCACTAGAGCTGCACAAGGCAGCAGCGGTGTTACCCTGCCCAGGGAGCAAATGTGCCTCAGGCGTGGCCCAGACATGGCTCACACATAGCTCACACATGCCCCACACACACCCCACACATGCCTTCATGCTCTGCTCTGTGATAGAGATCCCTAGTGCTTCTCTTCCTCCTCAGTCTCAGTTTGAAAAGCAGCTCCAGTTCCTCCCTCTCCCCTGTGACATGGACAGGGAGCACAGACTCATGCCCAGGGCATTTTCATGCTGGAGGGTGCTGGGATCACAGGTGTGGGACACAGCCAGAGCACTGATATCAGCCCAGCAGAGTGGAGAGCATGAGACAAAGGACGTGGTTCTGCAGAAACTGGAAATCTTGTTCTCATCAAAAACTCTGATGGTCAAAATCATCCCAGCCAGTTCAGCCCAGCTCCTGGCTAAGGACCACATTTTCCCCTGTGGTTACCATTTTCAGAAAACATTAACAAGTAAACAATGAAAGCCCCAGAAAGCAGAAGCCATGACTAATAGTCTTTGAGTTTTCTCCAAGTTTAATATCAGTACAAAATACAATTACAGGAATAGGAATGAGACCAGACAGTGACTGAAGGGTTGCTGGGAGTGCCAAGATGCTCCTCCATGGCCTGGACAATCTGGTGTTTAGGAAGTCAGGCCCATCCATCTATTTGTCACATATTCCTTTTTAGTTGTAGCAAAAGCAAGAGCCACAAAGTGCTCGGGGGAGCGGATGTGTGTCCTCACCCCGATGCCAACACAGACACCCCTGGGAGCTGTGCTCTGCCTGCTCCTCTCCCAGTCTCCATCAGCACCTCAGGACATGCAGATTGTGCTTCCACAATGCTGGCTCCACCCTGGCCTGACACCTCTGCCCCAGTGGACCTGGAGCAAGAAGCTTCAGAAGGGAAGCCATGGGATTATTCCCCCAGCCCAGGCAGAGGCAGGCTGTGGTCAGGCACCAGCTCCGAGGTGCAGCTCGTTCGCACTGTGCGCCTTCCTCAGCTGCTCTGGTGTCACAGTGAGGGTCTGGCTCGGGCTGCAGGAGCACAGGAGAGCTCAGCCCAGCCTCTGGTGAGCTGAGCACTGCCATGCAGGCAGCCTGGCTGGCTGCAGGCACAGCCCTGCTCCCCCTGGCCCCACTGTGGCCAGCTGAGCCAGCAGCAGTGTGACATGCTGGGGACATGGCCCCACTTGTCCATCCCTGCCTTCCCAGGAGCCACTGAAGGTTTGGGTGGGGGCCACAGGTTGGGAGGGCACTGGGGAGCTGCTCCTTCCTCTGCTCACACTTTTATGTCATTTCTTCAAGATAGGGCAGGGGTTGGTGGTCAGAATTACGTTTCACCAAGTTACTGCTCAGTCCTGCTGAGCTCACTCTTTGTGTCTCTCATCCAGACAGCCCATTCATCTTGGGATTGTCTTTTCCTTGAAACAAAAGATTAGCCAAGCCTAAAAGGTTTACAGTGCAATTGTTTAATCATAACTGTCTGGCTATAGCCACTGATTAATGACTAAAAAAAAGAAATAGCAAAGTTGGTTCAAGTCTTGAGGGACTCGATATCGGTATTTCAAAGTGTGATTTCCAAACAGCTCTGGCTGCTCTGTATTAATGATGCTCTTCAGACTTTGTTTACTTTATTCCTTTATTTTTTGGCTGTGGATGTGTAAGTTAAGTTTTAATGAGATCAGCAGTGTGCAGGGTCAGCTCCTCCCTCGAGCACTGGTGTGGAGGAGGCCACTTTACACAGACCCAGAGCGTGGATTTGCTCTCTACAATGCCAAAGCTGCAAATACATCCACCACTTGCACACCAAGTCCTCAGGAGCTGGAAATGGGAGACTGGGATGAGCTGTAACACCCCCATGCAGCAGGGAACAGCCAGGCTGAGCCTCCAAAACAGAGCACTTTGAGAGTGGCACCTGCTGGCACGAACACAGCGGGTGTCTGTCACCCTCAGCTGCTGGGCTGTGCTCAGGTGGTTTTTCAATGTGTCTGTGTGTGCTGCTGGGTTTGTGTCTTTGTCTCTCTTGGGCATCCTGAAGACTCAAATGACACAAACTCAGTGTCCAAGCACTAGAGATTTCCTGGAGCTGGAGCCCACAAAACCACGAGGTCAGAGGAGCAGCTGCCCCGACAGGCACTGACGTGTCCCTCTGGCAGAGACTGCACCCATGGCTCGAGGGGTCTCCTCTGAGAGAACACCCTAAATTAAGCCTTGGCTGCTGTGTTTTGCTGGGAAGCTCCAGGAAATTGCAAGAGAACTGTTTTGGCAATGGTGATGGGCTTCCCAGCCATCCCCACGTCCTTTGCAGGGCAGGTCAGAGGGTCAGAGAAGCGCAGAAGCTGCTGCACAGCCCCGTGCTGCTCCCTGCACCCAGCTGACCAAGCAAAGGCCACCCTCAACGCCTCCTGGGGTTTGGAGATTGGGTTCTATGCCTCCTTCCTGTCTGCTTCTCATATTAGCTTTTCCAACATTTCTGAGGAAAAAAAAATAAAAAAGAAGCCTCAGCACACTGGGCTGTGCTGCTCAGGGCCCTGCTGTCCCAGGGCCAAGGGCACATGGCTTGGGTCTCTCCTGACAGGATTTAGGCCTTGCTGTACCACTGTGTACAAGCTGGTTTGAGGCAGCACAGTCAATACTTGTTTTTTTTGCTCCAAGGGCTTCTTACACCCTCATTTTTTAGCACTATCAACACAATGAGGTGTGAGATGCAGCCACTGCTGTTCCCCAGGGCTCTGTGCAATGCCTGTGACAGTTCCAGAAGGGACACCAAGACAAAACTCTGCTCTGACACCTCTCTGCCTTGCCTCCCTCCACTGCTGGTGGATGTACTGGCAGAATAAGGGAGCCACACACGGTGGCATCTACTGCCTCCAGGGAAGGTCCAGCCCAGCTCTCACACAACCCCTGCTCACAGGTTCCAGGTCACTGCAGAGCAGGAGGAATTCAGAGGAGAATCTCCAACACATGAGAAAGGAGAATGACCCTGCAGCATCAATCCTTCAGTGAGCCATCAGAAAAACAGCAAGGCTGCACCTGCACCAGGCACTCCCAGAGCACAGGAGCAGAGCCAGGCTCTTGCTCCCCCTTTTCCTGTCTTTAGGGAATGCAGAGAGTGGATAAGAATTATTCTGAAGTCATTTATCAGGGAGTTATTCAATACTCTATTTATTATAGAGCTAAACCCCACATTTGACAACTCGGAACAAACTTCTGGTGAGTATTTTGGAGAGGCTAAAGACAGAGGCAAAAAAAAAGCAGGCTGAGATGCCTTTTGCATTCTTTGTGGTTGGAAAACAGCATTTTAGTGAGAATTAAAGTTTCAGTGGAAAAAAGAAATCTGAAATATTTATTTTGCTTCTAGGGAAAAATCGAGTGGCTGCTCCCATCAACAACACATCAACAAACCATAAATATCTGAAAATCAAGCCTACATTTTACAGAAACACTACACTGCACAAACAAGCACCTGCTGCTCCTCTGGCAAATCCATCTGGAGCACCTGTGTGAGATATAAATAGAAATACAGGGAAGATTGCTCAGCCAGGGCCAAATCCCCTCCTGAGATGCAGAGCTGGCCAGCTGTGCACATGGAGACAGGAGCAGGGAAGAACACACAAGCCTGCCAGGACTTGGGCAGGAGCCCTGCTGACACATTCCAAACCAGGGTTTAAAAGCCTTCAAAGGATTCAAAGAGGTTACAGGGTGCTCCATGGAAAGGCCAGCAGCTCTTCCTGTGAGATGAAAGCAGCCCCAGCTCCAGCTCGTTGCTCTTACCACAGTGGCATTTCAGAAGTGGCTGTCATTGCACAGAAGCAGATATCTGATTGTGGGAGCCTTTAATTAACAGCAAGCCAGCCCAGCGCTGGGAAACTGGTTTCAGAAATTCAAAAGGAAACAGTGCTTTTTAATTATAACCAACACAGCCCCAGTGAGGCAAGGCCAAAGTCTGAGAGCAAGGGTTTGGCTGCTTGGGGATGTTGAGGAGGGCTACATTGACGTCCCTGGCATCCTGCTTGGCACACAAGTGGAAAGGTTTGGTCAGCCTGAAGCCAGGTCTGGCAGCTCAAACTGTCTGGAAAGTAACAGATTTTCTTTCCGACTCTTACACTCCCAGGGATGCAGATCACACTGATAAACAGCTTCACCTCAACCCAGGCCTTGAAGAAAGCCTGGTGAAGATCTCGAGCACTTTTTCCCCCTGTTCATGAGGTGGCCACTGGTTTTTCTCTACAGATCTACAAGGGGAAGCAGATGCAAATAGAAACTCCAAAAGTGGCAACTTTCAGTACACTGCATAGTTCCTAAGGGGTTAAGAACATAAAATGCAATTCTCACTCTTGAGGACATGGCAGGTGATGTCTTATCCCTTCCCTTCTGTCTTTCCATATTCTGGCATGACTATAACAGATTCCAGGCCTGCAGCAAGAGGCACAGGTCAGAGGAAAAAGCCTTCAGTGGTGAAGGCCACTAAAAGCACACCAGGTTGCCCAAGATAACTTTGAAGTTCCACTGAAGGTTTTTGAGCTAACATCTGTTGGGAACAGTTCGGCTCAAGCTCAGCTTGCCACAGAGCGGGCAGGTTCTGGGTGAATCTTTGGGCAGAAGACAGACCCAGCCAAACTAATTTCTGTGCTGGAGTTCAGCAGTGTTATTCATTTAGAGGGGTGACTACTGTAGTGAAGACAGACATGCCATGTCACAGCCTAACAGTGATACCTGTCAGTGCCAGCACCCTGCTCTCAGCCCAGGGCTCCAAGGAAAACCTTCACTGTCCACATGGCCACACACCAGAACTGGAAATGGCACCTCTTCTCTGGTCTCATCTCTGGAAATAAACAAATCTGCTCTCATTTTGAGCTTGGCCCTTCTTTCAGCCAGGGGTGGAAAAGCAGCCTCCAGCCATGGGGATTAGCTCAGTTGGGTAGAGCATGGTGCTCATAATGGCTCTGAGATGGGCCATTCCCTCAAGTGTTGGACTCCTGATCCTTGTGCCTCCCTTCCAGCTCAGTCTGTGATCCCTTGCAGCTCCATGACCCAAGAAGCCTATAAAGCACTGCTTCTTACAAAAACCCACACTTCATGGGAAAGTGCTTCGAGACCGTGTGCCTTTCAGTTTTCAGATCTCTGCAATGCAGCTGACACGAGTTCCTTGTTCAAGCCTGTGCTGTGCAGCAGGCACACCAAATACCCCACTCTGTCAGTGTGGGATGGATGACTTGGCTCTTCAGAACACAGCTCAGGCAAACAGGAGGGAGATTCTGGTGCCACACTTAGCATTTTGTTTCAGAACCCGCCTGTGATGCTGTCAGAGGCTGGGTGCTTTCTTCAGATCTGAGATCCTCAGAGCTACCCCAGAGTTTCTAGCAAACAAGATTAATGCTTTCATTTTACACCAGAAGCATCACAACTATCTGGGAAATCTCCCTCCCACACCTCACAGTCTGTATTTTGGGTGGCTTGATGATCTCACCACCATACAGTTACTCTAAGGTTAAACACAGCTTTTAAAAACCCTGGTGTAAAAGCCACTGAGGTCAACTTCTAAGCTCAGGCTCACTCTGACCAGCTTAAACACAGAAAAAACCAAAGCAATCAAAAGAAGAGGATGAAAAGAAATTGTCCATCTTTTCTACTCTCTTAACCACACACTGCCAGACCTACCTACAACGGCTCCCATCCTGCCAGGCCCTGCTGCAGTTCTGTGTCCTTGCCTTTCCCAATTTCTTCATAATCCTGAAATGATCTTCTCACAAAGAGAGCCACCAGTACCTGTGCAGACACTGCCTCTTGCTATGTCTGACTGCACAGCACATCCCAAAGGGGATGCAGGAAAGCCAGGAACACACAGCTGCACAGCCCCCTGTTACAAAGCTGGTGCAACATGAACAGTCACAGGGGTCAGGAAAGGAAGTTATAAAAACAGCAACTGGGAAGAAACATCAGGGATCTTCTCCCTCCTCAGTCCTGGGGGCACAGCAGAGAAGAAAACTTCACAAGAAATATGACAGGTCTCCCATTCAAATACATTCCAAATAGGAAAACCAGAATGAAGTGGAACCATAAGCTTCCCTTTGCATATTCTCCCAGAAGAAGCTGTTTCAATTCCATTAATCTGGAGGCACAGTAAGTGAATCATACTTCAGCAGGTACCTCCATGTTTGAGGTCAAACCAGGTGATGCATTAATTAGGACACTTTAATGGAATTTTCTTGTTATAATAAGCTAGTTCCCACAGCTGATTCAGGAATACAGGAGCGCACCTGAAACCCAGAAGGTGGAATTTCTCCTTTTACACGGTGATCTGCACATCTCCCATGTGGAGAGGTGTGACTGCATAATTTCATAATGAACTAATACAAGGCTACATATTTTTACAAGGAAGTGATAGGAGACATTTGTTCATGCTGCAAATTCAAGGAGTCTCCAACACCAAGACAATTCTCTTTTTGCCTTGTTTTGTCAGTTTCTAATTAGAAGTTACTCTGGTAGAAGAGGAACAGTGTCAGCTTAGAGAATTGCTCATCTTCACAAGAGCCCACCCTGGTTCATATCCAGTTAATGAAAAGGATCCCACAAACTGCAACAGAAGCTGGACAAGGCCTGTGGAGTCTGAGCTCGAGGGAAATTACCTGAGAGGGGAGGGCAAGGAAGCAGATTCTCCTCACAAAAGAAGACAAAAAGCAAACCTTATTTAAAACCAACTTTCCACTCTCACATTTATTTTCCCTAAAAACAGTCCTTGCAAACGTGTCTCGTTTCTCTTTTCCAATTCAGTGGCATTGCTGCAAGTACTCCATGGCACATGACTCTGGGGAAGCAGAGAAGTGTCCCACAGCTCAGTCCCATTTCCATAGGAAAAGCTGACTCATAAATCACATCATCCTGGAGATGCTGGCACAGGTGTGTAAGGAGCATTGAGTGGCAAGTCCCAGGAGCAGGCTGGAGCCACCTGAGGGCTGCCAGGGCTGCCCAGCTCTAGCAGAGCAGGAGGCCCTCCTTGGTCACCAGGCGCTGCCGATGGATCTTGTCCTGCTGCAGCTCCTCGTGGTTTGGGTGCCAGAGTTTCATGACAATCCTCTCAATGTTTAGAGCATAGACTGTGTGTGCAGGGATCACCTCTTTGTGCACCTGGAAATAAAGGCATGTTGGAAAACAAGCTGCGTGCTTCCATACGTATTTGCCCATGTTGCCAGGGCATAACCTCCCTCTACCATAGGATGCTCTGGGTGCCAGCTCTGCAGAGTGGGAACAAAGGGAGCCTCACAGGGAGAGCTGCTCCCTGCCAGCACTGCCACAGCAGCCAGCACAGCACATCCACCTCTTACACCACTTTCTAAGGGAGTGCCATGGTAAGGAAACAGTCATTTTGCCCTTGGGGTGGCAATCAATAATTGGTCATCAAAACCGTAGAACCAACAATTCTGACTAAACATGAGAAATATGCCTGATTACAGCTCTGTGCTCTGTATCCACAGCTGTGAGACAATATCCCAAGGCCTGTCCACAACAGCAGAGATCATCAAGGGGGAATTTCTCACAGCTAATTTTAGACATTCAAAGTAGGCAATGCCCCTACAGCTGACAGAGAGAGAGGCAACCACAGCCATCCACCCTCAATGAAAATTCACCCAGCTGACCTTAAATGCCTCCCCAGGGTTGGGGTGACCACAGCTAACCCACAGCAGTGGCCTGCATGCCAGGACCAAGTATTCCTCTAAGTACTCAGATGGAACATGAGGAGTAAGAAGGGTCATGCCATGTAAGTTATTTTGCTGCAGCACTGTCAAAATCTATGCAGCTCAGTTCTGATATAATCACTGCAGCCTTGCTGCAGAGGAAGAGTTCTCCCATCTTGCACAGCTGTGAGATAGGGATTTCCTCATCAGCTCTGCAACCAAGGGGATCAGAACAAGCATTAAACCATGAGTTAACAGTCCACCCTCAATGAAGCCAAAGAATCTGAGAGGCAAAGAAGTAAAGAGACTGTGGGAAGAGAAAGCAAATGGGGATTTGCACATAAACCACACCTAAGACTGGCAGCTGGCACCCAGGGCAGCGCTGCCTGTGACACGAAGGTGTGACATGACCAGCTTACCTGCAGCGCCTCAAAGAGGTCGTACATGTTGACTGGAGGCAGGGACGCTGGCAGGGTGTCCCCAGAGCAGGCCAGGAGCAGGGCTGCCTGCTGCTCAGCATCGTCAGGAGCGGGCGGCGGGGCCAGGCTCTGACCCGCCGAGGGCGTCGCGCTGCTTGGGGGGCTGGGGGCAGAGCAGGCAGAAAACATCCCAGTCACAAAACCAGCACCAGCTGTGGCTGTCACACAGCAGGGGCCTTGCTGCTCTGCACCAGCTGTGGCTGTCACACAGCAGGGACCTTGCTGCTCTGCACCAGCTCATATGTCCATAAAATAATTTCAGCTCTAATAAAAATTTCTTTTAAATTCCAGTTTAACAGTGATTGTGGACTGACCCTCAGCATGCTCCAGCCCTGCTTAAATGGTCTTGGTTGTGCATTTTTGTTATTTGCAGCCAATGGTTTCTAGCCAGCATAAAAATTAAGGCACACAAATCATAAAGTTGAAACACTGGCCGTTAGGCAGAGTTGTTTCTAGTGCTACAATCAAATCTTAAACCACCCACGACCTCCTGTCAACTGCTAGAAGCTGCCAGAGACAAACAAAACTGCCTTCTCATACACAAACGCTTCCAGATGCACTGCACAAACTCTTTGACACCGAGGCTGCCAACAGGAGGACCTCGAAGCCCTGCTAACTGAAAAGATGAGCCAAGGAACCATAAACACATTTGGATGCAGGAAATGACAGGATGACAGTGTCCTGCGGGTCCTCACTGACATTTCAATCCTGTGGCACAATGGCCATGTCTCCACAAAGGCAGAGAATTACTGAAGTTTCCAAAGAGCAGTAATAAACTGCTGGACAAGCAGAAGTAAGGGAGAGAAATGTAACACTGCCCTACAGCCCTGTGCTGGGAAATCTCCATATTCTCACTCTCAGTTTAGCTGTACAATCCTCTAATACCTTCCTAGTGTGTGAAAGCAAGACTTCATCAACACTTCATCAACACACATAAAAGAAGAAACTGAGCCATGGAGTAATTCCAAGAGTAGCAAAATCCATGTACATTATCAGTGTGCTGCCAGCTCCTTACCACTCAATTAAGTTGTTATAAGCAACAACACTGTTCTTCAGATACGGCTGAGGGTTGACATTGCTCCCAAAGGCATACTTGAAATGGCCATCCCTCAGACGATAGGCTTTCCTCCTGGATATCACCGAGGTCAGGATGTCCTTAAGGTGGTTCTGCAACGGAAAACAAATCCCATGACGTGTGCTAAATTATTCACTCATGGCTAGAAGGGCCTCACCCATTGGCAAGACAGAAGCAGAACTGCTGTGACCACAAGGACCTAAAGATAGAAGGGAACTAACATCTGGACAAGCCACAGGATGTTTGCATTATCCAACACTTGGATACAGAGAACATGGCATTTTTGTGAGTACTGTAAGCCTGTGAACTACTTTAATATGTGATGTCCTGCTTCAAATGTCAAAGGGGTGTCTTCAATGTTAGGCAATTCCCAACCTCTGTTTAAAATGTCATAACTGATATCAGATGTTGTCCACACTTGAACTGAAATACACACCCTGAAATTACAGTGAAAAGCCACTCACTCATCTTTTTCATTTGCCTGAAAAGTGCTGGAGAAGGAACAGTCTGAAAAAAAACAAGCAAACAGCTTCTTAATTTGGCCTCACTCCCAGATGGGGAACTTGGGTTGGCCTCCACATGCTGAGTGCAGAAAACCATCAATGCTCCAAGCAATGGCTGTGTCACTCCTGGGATGTGTAAAGTGATGCACCACCAATGGCCAAAGCCAAACCAGGGTTTCTCCTGCAGTGTCATTTGATCCTGTCCCTTCATTGCCAGGCCAGATAACAGACTGCTTTTTATAGAACTGATAAAACTGGCATTCCCATTCTGTCTCTGCTTTTAAGTGACAGGAGCAGCATTTTCCACAACGGCTACTTAAGCATGCCTGGGGTACTGTGCAAGTACATCAAAACTAAAATTTGCAGGCAGAAGTTCAAGACTTTATATCTGGGGCATGAGAGTCTCCATTTTCACATTACTCTGGGGCAAAAGGGCAATGGGAGAACAATCAGAGCAGCAGGTTTCCACCCATGCTGGGGAACAATGCCCCAGCCTGCACACAGAGCCTTTTGCTGGTGGTGTCGTGGTGCCCCCCAGCCCAGCCTCACCTCCACAGCATAAACAACAGCTGTCACTGCCTCCTCGGTGACATTGTCCAGCCCATGCTCGTAGGCAGTGACAATCATCCTTCCTTCCAGCTGGCCACGTGTTGGGAGCATCATGGTGTGAGAGCACAGCTTCAAATCATCATCCTCCTGAGGATCCTTGGCCACAAACTGCTGGGCTCCTGACAGCGGGTTCTGAGGCTGGAACCGGTGCTGTTGTGAACACAACATTAAAGTGTAGGATAATATCCAATCAGACCCTTTGGTTCATCAAGGGGACATCTCTTCTCCAGTCAGAAAGCATATGCCTATAAAAAACCCTAAAAAACCCCTCCCCAATGACTTGTGACTGAAGAAATTGCTAAGTCAGTGTTGGTATCCTTTCACTGGACTTATCCAGTAGCACCCCAAACCACCTGAGCTTTGGGTATCCACAACACACTGCAGCAAGAAATTCTATACACTACATGAAGACTCACCTGCTCTGGTCTGCTCTGTACCTCCCCACCAAACTGCTAGATTTGTTTGATTCTCCTGGGAGTCCCAAATGTGGTCAGTATCTGTCCTTTTTATCTCTCTTCATATTACCCAAGCCAGTGACTGGATTTTCACATCTCTGACACCTTCTGTGTTGAAGAGTTCTCATCTATTTAGTCATTTCTTGTACAGAAAGGTTTATTTTTACTTACTATCTGAACAGTTTCCCTCCAGATTAAAACCCATGATCCTAAACTTGTGTGATTGACTCTTACATTACTCTAATGCTTTAAACTTAGCCCAATTTCAGCACTAATTTCATACTCCAGTCTCCCTGTGCACTTTCACTACTCTAAGCAGAGCTGTGTTACAGAGCAGTCACTGAGATGGATTATGACTGTTTTTCAGAACTGACTTGGTTATTTAGGGCAAAAACTCATCACAGAACAGAATTCATACCAGAAGGTGGCATTTCCCAAGCCACATGTATTCCAGCACAAATCCTTGGCTGCACTGTGTCTCGGGCTGTGGGTGCCTGTGATGGCTCCTCAGTCCCCAGATAAAGGGGGGAACAAAGCAAATGGAAATTATTGCTGCTTGAGCCCAGCCATGTGCTTGGCCCAGCTCTAACCCACAAGGGAACAAGACTCATGACACTCTCACAACTCCTGGCCCTCTCCTCTCCAGTGGCTCTGGAATGGAGATTGCTGCAAGGCTCTTAGGGGGCACCAGGACAAACACATACTTGAAATACGAACAATGAATATGCAGCAAAGTGGATTTGTCACATCTTAGTTTCAGGGGAGAAAGGGGGGCTGCTTTAGTCAAAGGACAGTGTGGCATTTAACTCAGAGTGAAAAACCACTCCACCCACTGCTGATATGAAAGCAGGTTTCCCTCCCCATAATTCTAAAGATTTTTGCTTTCATTACAGGAAAGTCACATGCCTGGAAAAAAAGACCTTCAAAATGTAAGCAGCTCTCAAGAGGAATGTGGTTTGGGAGAGCAGGAGCCAACAGGAATCAACTTGTGGTCATTCCCAGCTGTTATCCTGAGCAGTGAGGGAAACATTACAAAATACCAAAGCACTTCCAAGTTCACACTGCTCAGGAATTCCACTAGTACCAGAAAAGCCCATTAATCATAACATGCACTTCATACAGTGCTTCCTGCCAAGCATTCCTGAACATGTGTACAAACACACACCAGAAATCTGGTGTATCCTCGGGGTAGTGAGTAAGGCAGATTCTAAGACTTCCACTACAGCACAACTTACTGCTCAAACTCTCATCTACTGAACTGAAGACTTACAGTGAAGTTTTAAGACAGGCAAGGTAACACAGACTGAATTCAGAACATCACAACTCAGGTTGCAGCAGTAAGGACTGCAAGGTAATTTGACAATTTCTAAATGCAAGGAGCCCTCAGCTGGACTTGCATTCCTTTGGAACACTGATCACAGAGTGACCTAGAAGGGCACTGTGCACCTTATCAAGCCCTGCCTGTTGGAGACAGTGCCTGATCCCAAACCTGTGTCACACCAGGCCCCCTGCACACTGGACTGGCAGCACAGAAACAGCTGCAGAACAGGGCTGTGACAGCAGTGGGTGGATGTACAGAGCCTTTGCTGCAAACTGAACTGCATCTTGCACGTTTCTGTGCCACCTAGCACAAGACAGCATCTTTGAAAGGCATTTTCAATTCTGAAAAAAACTTGACCTGCTGAAAACATTACACCCAAGGAATATCTTGCTTCCAATGAGAATTAGAGAATTCTGTCTGACTGCCTGAATAAATAGTAAGTCCCCTGCTTTAAGAATTTGGCAGATGTGTAATGAGAATCACAGACACTTACATCAAACTTCTGACGAACTGAAGAAATCTTTTTCTTCCCTTTGGGTTTTCCAGGTTTAGTTGCAGAGCCACCTGGCCATGGCAGAGATCCAGCACCTTCTACAAATTGAAAAGAAAACAAAAATAAACCAAACACCCAACAAAACAAAAAACCAAAACCACTCAGTTGCTGTTGCTGATTCAGGGTCAGGATGAAACCCTTAACATTTGGCCACTTGTTAAGGCTCAACCCCAAATCAACAGCCATAGCACAGAGGAAGGTCTTTTGAGGGGAGAACACTTTTGGTAGCCCCTCCCTTCCTTTGTCAGCCCCTTGCTACTTTGACTCACTCACAACACCCATGACTTATGCAGCAATTTCTGTCCATGCACCACACAAAACCCATGGTGGAAGGAAAGAGTTTCCCTTTTGCTTCAGCAAGCTTTGTCATGGATCCTTATTAAACACCACAGCTGACTGATCTGTTACACTGTAGGAGGGAAGAACTGCAGAGGCACTGAGCCCAAGAGCAGGATGCCACTAATGTGACCAGTGAGCAAACAGCTGAAAAAGAGGGTCCTGTTTAGTATCAATAAATAACCACATTTGGTCACTCATCAGCTCAAAAGTCCACTGGATGCTGCCTGACCTACAGCAGGCCAAATCACTTCCTGATAATCACACAACTCTTGGCGAGAACAGCCTAGCAAAATTTCCTGCTGACTTGGTTTACAGCATCTGTGAGCAATTAATTGCTTCAGGAACATTGGCTTAGGACAGCATTGCACTGGATGTGTGTGTGTTTGCTGACAGAACAAATGCAACCCAGAGGCTGGACAGCCCTCTCGTGGCTACAGAGCAGCCTGTGCTGTGTGCTCCAGCACCCTCCTCCCCCAGCCTGACACTGCAAGGGAGCATCCTTTCCCTCTGGAGCAGAGCATGCCCTGAGCATGTCCCACCTCCAGGGAGCTTGGAGAACTCAGCTCTGAAGGGACCTGAGCTGCCTCCAAAGCAGAGGCTGGAGCTCTGGTGCCAGGCAATTCTGACAGCACAGCAATGTCTTGGACATTCCCTGGCCACACCTCAGCCAGAATTTGCCATTTCCTCTAGATGGGGACAAGAAGTGACAGCAGCCTTTCCACAGCTCACCACCCACAGCCTGGCCAGCCTCACTGAGCACTGACCAACACCCAGCTCTGCTTCTCTCCTGCTCCCACAGTTCTCACCAGCTTCACACCAATCTGTGTGTTTATCTCTGGCTGTCCCAACTATGTTTACTTTGCTGTAATCAAGAATTAACTATGTTTAATTTGCTGTAGTCAGGAATTCATCAACACAGTTGTACCACAGCCCTGTTTGTGAGGAATGAGGCTGGCTAGAAGTCCTTGCCTTGGGGGAGCTTCCCACACTCATGGCTGGAGCACAAGCACCGTGTCCTCTGCTATGGAAAAAAATTCTAACAGGATCAGGCTCAGCTAGAGGATTCAGATGAAGTTTTTGAATGGTCAGCTGCTAAGAAGGGCTTAGAAACAACTGCACACACAGAGAGATGGCATGTTCTCTCTATTAAAAAAAACAAACAAACAAAAAAAAAATTGACCAAGAAGTTTAGCTACATCCTGGAAACTCACAGCCTAAAAACCCTGTTGTCAAAATCCACTGGTCAATTTAAGAAATTAAAAGAGAATAAATGAACCCCCCCCAAAAAAATCATAAGGCTGGTGTCACTGCTCATCAATACATCACAGGAGAGGCCCTAATAATGAGGCATAGGAAACCACTGTGGAGAATCACATCAAGCCTCACACAGCTCCTTCACAGCCTCATCTGTGACCAGAGAAAGTGCAATGGATGGAGATGGAAATTGCAAACGCCCTTTTCTCTGACAATGTTGGACAGATATAATAGGTTACAGCCAAGTCTGAATTTTAAAAATACCTTTTTTAAAAATAATAATACAGTAGCTTTTATATTAAGTGGCAACTAAATTTTTAGACTTTGACAGTAGATCTGAAAGATGCAACTTAATTGAATCTCAATGAGCACATTTAACAAGAACTTAGCCAAACTCAGCTTAAAACAAGAAAAAGGTGAGATACAATCTCCTATTCCTCACTATAATGAGTCCATAGCGGAATTTTTGGTTCTTTTTCCAGCTTTTCTTATTACCAAGCCTGACTTGCAGTAGATGAAGAAAGCAAAATTTCCCTCTAGCATTCTAAGAAAACCAGTGCTTGCCTTCCTGGCCACAAATGATAAGGCTGAGTTGGCTTCAGAGATGTCTGCAGCTTTTATTTATTCTTGCTAGGAAGGGAATCAGACCTTAACAAGCCACAGCAATGGCTGCTGCTCTGCCTTCAAAGATCAGCAATAGATAAAAACATTTTCCTAGCAGCTGCCACAGCTCTGCATGGCACCATCATGATGGCAGCAGCCAGTCCAGACAGAGCCTGTCAGGTTTTCCTGACAGACTTCATGAGGAAAGGACAAAGATACAGAGAAATTAATCACAGAAAGAAGCAGACAGAGAGAAAACATTTCCCACGCCTGTTTACTTGATCTTCAGTTTGGAGGGGGTTGTTTGTTTTAATCTTCTTGCAGAAACAAGGGGTTTGGGGCAGGTGTTCTGCTGGTATTTGGTTGATATTCTGCTGACTCGACTGTGCCAAAAACTCACACTCCCATTTTCTTACTTTTCCTCCCTCCTCAATACTCTGGAGAGAAGCAAACACAAGCAACCTGAGCCAATCTCACAGCTGAAAGCCCTCTAAGCAAAGCCTGTGGCCAAACCTGACGAAATACAATGCTCCTGTTATTCCACAGAGTTCTAATTCACTGAACAATCTTTTAATTGGCTCCAGACTACTACTAAACAAATTAAATCCTTACATCACTAACTCAAGTGTCTGCAATTGTCTCAGTTTTATTGCTGACATTTAGCTAAGAAAGGAGAGAACAGTTCAGGCAAGATACAGATTAACTCAAGAAACCTTGCTACCCTGAGTGCTTGCAACTGTCCAGCAAAACAGGTCAGCTCAGTGAGCAAGGCCATTCAAGGCTAGGAAAGCACTTAAACCAGAGTTCCTCTTGATGGAATGTTTTGGGGAAGAAAAAAATCCCAGTGTGCTGGTTTGGGGTGGAAGAGGGGTAATTTTTTCCACAGGACTATGTTTTGGATGTGTGCTAAGAACAATGTTGGTAACACAGTGGTGTTTTTATCCCTGCAGAGCACAGAGCCAAGGGGGATTTTTTGCTCCTCACCCCATCCCACCAGCGAGGAGCCTGGCAGTGCACAAGGACTTGGAAGGGGACACAGCCTGGAGAGCTGACCCCAAATGGTCACCCTTCACATCAGAACAGACAAGACACCTCCCTCCCTCCCTCTGCACCACCAAGCCTTTGATGTCCCATGCCAGAGAGGCTGTGGAACTGGGAATTGAGGTTGTTTGGATGACCAACAACCTGAGCAGATGAGAGGGGGAAATGCAAAGCACCCTCGAAAAGGGTGACATTCACCCTGTGAAACCACTACTACAAGAGGCAGCAAAACTGGGATCAGATGGGTTTGTTTGCACGGTTCAACAACATATTATAATCACTCCTGAAAAACATTTTAAGAATGGTCCTTTTCCCTTGTCTCTCACATGAAGGTGGAAAATACATGCATCAATAACCCTTGTGATAGCGTGCCAAGTGCCTCAAAAACACTTCTTTAAAGTTACTTATTTCCATGAATCACAAAGTAAACACCTTCTACCCAAAACACAGTGGTTGAGACAAAAGCCTGTTAGCTTTCCATTCTTACATGGAGGGGGAAAAAAAAAAAAAAGAGAGAAAAAAACCAAACCACAACAAATAAATTAGCAGGTGTAAGACTGGCATCTAGGGGAAGAAAAAGAAATCTAGATGTTAACAGCCAGCATTCCACTCATACTGCATTTTCCTGGTGTACAACCCTACACCACACACAGTGAGATCTTGCCTGTGAGAGATCTACCAGTCAGTGCCCAGTAAGAGGCACCTCTTTAGCTCTGAGCACAGATCAGCTCCCAAATCATTGTGAGAATCTGCACTGATCTGTGGACAGCAAAACTGAGCCTCTCTAGAAGGGACTAGCAGAATGCACTGTTGGCTCCAGAGCACCAAACCACGCCTTTAAGGCCACACACCCATGATTAAACTGACTTATTTCAAGCTGGCTTATGCAATCTGTGGACACAGCACCAGCCAAAGCTTGCCTGAAAGCCCTGGAGGTGACCAGCACTGGGAAAGGATCCTGGCCAGCTGCCTCACCACCACCTGCTGAACCACTACAGCCAAGGCTCTTCCAGGGCTCTGAAGAGAGCAGCTGCAATGGGACAAGAGAAAACAACCTCCAGAGACTTGAAATTAAAGAGGTCAGGCAGGACATAATGAGAATATGGAAGGCACCCGTGGAGCCCCCTGCTCTGTGCTGGGGCTCCTGCCTTCAACACAATCCCAAACAGCCTTGAAAAAGGGACACCTGAGAGAGTTTGCTGACAAATCCTGACCAGACTGCATGCCATGACTAAGTGGCATAAAGAGACTGGATAAAGAGACAAATGGCATTCAGTACAGCTGAGCCCAGAGCAGAAATAACAAACCCCAACCTCAGCCACATGGCAAGAGGCTCTAGCCTAACCACTGCCTCTCAGAAGCCCTCTGAGCCATGAACTCCACCCCAACACTCACAGCAGCTCACTGCTGAGCTCAGAGAACAGGCACTGTCTCCCTCCCCCGCCTCATTTAGGCTCAGCTGCTCCAGGTGATAATTGGGGATCTCTGTTCCTGTGCGTTCCTGTTATAATCCAGCTGTAATTAATTAGCCAAAGTTAAAAGCAAGGAGCAGCAGATTTGGACATAAACCTTCTGATTTACTGGAGTCCAGACCTCTAAAGGGAACAAGTTTAGGACACATAAGGTATTTTTGAAGTTCAATCAAGAGCAAACAAAGCAAGTTTGGAGGTGGGGGCAATTAACATTTAATTAGCACAGCTGGTAGAGTTAAGGACCAGCTCCAACACAAAAACCTGTGGGCATCCATGAATCTTGCAGCCATTATTTCCTGTAGCTACAACAGGCACCTCAGTAACAGGTATTCTCTCAAAAAACTCATCTCTCAGGTCTCAGCCCATGTGAGCTGTAACAAATTTCTCTCCCTTCCTACACAGCAGTTCCACATCCTGAATTGCAGCTCAATTTTGCCCCTGCTACCACAACTCTGGGTTGAGAGCTCTTTTGAAGACCAAACCAAACACACCCTGCAACCATTCCAAACAGCCATTCCAGACACTTGCAAAGTTAAAATGTTACTCTAGATGATCAAAAAGTTAAAATGTTAACTATCTGCAGATGACTGGGTTAATGGGACAGAGCTCAATTAAGGCTCACTGTAAGCACTTTTCTATCAGATATGAACTTGAAATCAAGATCAGTCAGGAATACTATCCACAATCACTGGGAACAAAGTCCAGAGGGGAGAGAGAGAGATAAACAAAGCACATCAAAGAGAAAGCTGCATCTGCCTTTACCCTTCAGCTCACAGCAGACACCTGATCCAGAAATCAAACCAGATTATCACAGGCAGCAATCCAGCATCAGCCTCGAACCAAGCATACACAGCTTCGTCACAGAAGCATCTGTGCTGAAATCAGCTATAACACTATGTTGCTACATTTTTACCCATGTGGCAAAACCCGCCACGAGTATTAAGGCTGAGAACACTGGGGTACTGTGCACACCCAAGTGGCAGGCACAGTGTTACACCAAGTGTTCAATGAGGCTTCTCAGGACTCACCTGGGGCAGAAACCAAGATCTGGCATCGGGTGAGAATAGCCAGGAGGAAATCGTTGTGAGAGTGGACTGTGGAGAGAGAGAAAGAGCTCATTAGCAGCACAGCAGTGCCCAGAGGCGCCCCTCAAAGCCATCCTAAAGCAGGCCCCTGAGCTTTCTCACTGTCCTGTTCTCCCCACCTCCTCAGGTTAATTTTCAATTTAATGTTTTTTCAGAGTTTTCCTCTACTGGGCTGAGAATCCACTACAGTGACAACAGCACAAAAGATACTACACACAGCACAGAAACAACTAGGTCACTCCTCAGTGTTACACACACACAGAGTGTGTTACAGCTACTTGACAAGCTTGGTGCATTCACCAAGTCAGAGGAGCAGCTGTCCCTCTTGCCAGGCAGGCACCCCACTGCAGTGCTTTTGGTTTTGCTAGAAAATCCACCAAAATGAGAAACAGCCCCACAAAGATGAGGTCAACTCAAATAGGTTCTAATAAAACAGAATTCATTGCAGAGGTTTTCTGGAACATGGAGTAATTGTGCACTAGAGAAAGCGAAAATAGCTCCAGAGGTGGGATCAGAGGGTTACAGGATCCTCTTTGGAGTATGAGCACCAAAAAACTCTCTGCCCTTCCCTACAGGGATCACAAACGTGGAGGCCAGGAGCCCCCACAATGAGCTCAGCAACGCCCACCCATGTTTGCAGACAAACAGAGAAACAGGACCGAGGAATCCCACCCTTCAGCACTCCCCCCTGCCACTCCCAAAGGCCAGGAAGGACCCAGGCGAATGCAGGGCTCCCTCCCCTGCTTCAGCTACAGCCAAAGGGAAAGTACAGAGAGGACTGTGCCTCCACAGTGACATTTTAAAAAGGGTTTTTTGGTTCTTCGAACAGCATGTTCTACACTTTTAACACATTCACAGAACGCCAAAGTGTCTGTCAGTGCCGGGGTTACACAGGGACATCCCCCTGGTGCAGGCCAGGGCACCTCCCACCATTTTAACCCCATTGCTGCCGGAGCCCTGCCTGCTGCTATTGCCCTCGCAAGCACTTTCCCCGTTCGGGAAGCACCGCAGGGCCTGGAGGAGCTTCCCAGGCCTGGCAGGGCAGGGCAACGAGCACTAGGTGTTATTTTACCATTGTCCTGCGTGAGAAGCCTGCGCGCTTCCAGGTCAAACTCCTCCTTACTGATCTTCTGCTTGAACCACAGCTTCAGGTTGGCCCAGTACCTCGGGAAGAGCAGGGAACCACAGAATCAATTCGGTTGGAAAAGACCTCCGAGATCATCGAGTCCAACCTACAAACATCACTGTGTCAACCAGACCGAGGGCCTCTTTCCTTGATCCCCTCTGGTGACGCGCAGACACCGGAGGAAAAGCGCTATTCCCACACCCAGCAGCAGCGGCGAGGTTGTGCACGGAAACGTGAGGGGCCGGGTGAGGCCGGGAGGGTCGCGCAGCGCACAGCCCCGACCCAGCCGGGTCCAGCCCCGCGCCCCCCGCTCCCTGAGGGCACTCACTGCTTCACGTTCTCGCCCAGCGCCTCGCTCAGGCTCTTCTTGGCCGCCTCCAGCTCGCTCACGTAGGTCGCCATCTCGCCCGTCGCCGCCCCAGGGCTGTCACGTGCCCGCCGCTCACGTGCCCGCAGAGGGGGCGTGGCGCTGGCCCCGCGCAGGCGCAGAGGAGGCGGTGGCGGCTCCGGGAGCAGCACCGGGAACTGCATCGGGAGCTGCATAAGGAATTGCACCGGGAGTTGCATTGGGAGCTGCAGTCATGCCAGGACTGCTGTTAGGGGACGAGGCGCCCAACTTCGAGGCGGACACCACGCAGGGCCGCATCCGCTTCCACGATTTCCTGGGAGACTCGTGAGCGCAGGGGGATGCGGCGGGAGCGGGGGCAGGGGGCGGGATGTCCGCGCTCCGGGGATCCCAGGGAGCAGGGACGGAGCAGGGACGGAGCAGGGACGGAGCAGGGACGGAGCAGGGACGGAGCGGGGCCGCGCACCGCGCTCCTTCCGCATGGCTCAGTCCCGTGTCACCGCGCCGGGCACGGGGCGCGCTCTCAGGGCGTGCTCCAAAATGTGGGGTTTGCTCGTGGAACCGGGGAGCCCGCGGGGCCGGACACGGCGGGGTTCCTTGGGAGCGCGGTGGGCAGAATCACTGGGTTGGAAGAGACCTTTAAGACCGTCGAGTCCAGCCCATGCCCCAACACCTCAACTAAACCCTGGCACCGAGTGCCACATCCAGTCTTTCCTTAAACACATCCAGGCGTGGTGACTCTACCACCTCCCTGGGCAGACCATTCCAGTACTTTCTTATTCTTTCCGTAAAAAACTTTTCCCCGATCTCCAACCTATATTTCCCTTGGCGCCCTCCCCATCGCCCCCGGAGGGCGAGCCGAGCCCCCAAGGAGAGGGAAGGGGCAGAGCCCGCGGAACGGCAAGGCCGGGCTTGCCAGAGCGGTCCTGCAGAGCAGCTCGAGTGTCCCGGACACTCGGGTGTCCCGGCAGTGCGAGGGTGTGCGGTGCCAAAGGTCTCTGGTCCCGCTGGAGGCCGAGCTGGCAAGGCGCTGCCTTCGGGCACCGTTCCCGCAGAGCCTTGGGGCTGCTCCTGACACCGCGGGCTCGGGATCAGTCCCGGCAGCGCTTGGCAGCCTTGAATCAGCCCCTTCTGTTGGCGTTGTGAGCTTGAGCAAAGGGGGAAAAGAACCCTGTGAGCTTCAGGCCTTCTGAAGCTGGCTGTTCCGGCCTGATCACACGTGTGGCACCTTTCTCTGTGGTTGTTTGCTGGTGTTTATTCAAGGAGTGTGGTTGTTGTATGAAAAGCTTCCTAGCACCAGTGGCCA
The DNA here is from genome assembly GCA_013400435.1 of Pycnonotus jocosus. Classification (NCBI taxonomy): domain Eukaryota; kingdom Metazoa; phylum Chordata; class Aves; order Passeriformes; family Pycnonotidae; genus Pycnonotus; species Pycnonotus jocosus. The sequence continues at coordinate 459,352 of VWYP01002597.1, read as the reverse complement.
GGTAACTGCCCCGTAATTGGGGGTGACCCGTGGCAGTCACACGGCTCTGGCAGAGCTGGAGAGTGGTTCATTTGATCCCTCCAACTGCATTCCCAAATCTCTCAGACAGGGCTTTCCCACCACTGCTGTGGTGCTGGGGGCCGGGTGAAGATCGGTGCATGAAGACCTGTGCAATTTGAGCTGAGAAATGGTGCAACAAGTCTCTGGCAGGGAATTTGAACTGCTGGGGGTGGCTTTGCTTTAGCCCCTGGGAAGTCCTGAGAGCCTTTTTTTGTTCCAGCCAGTCCCGCTGCCTGCTGGGCTGCATTGCTGCCTTTCTTTTTGCACTGCCTACCTTACCTGTGAGGTGTAGGGTTAGTGTTTGCCTGCTCTAAAGACTCAAAATCCATTGCTGCTGAGCTGTGGGTGAAAGCAAGGTGGCTGTGTCATTGTAACAGGAGACACAATGTGGTGTTAACTTCTGGCCTCCTCTCCTAGTTGATGAATTCTTAACCTTTGCATGAAGTGTGTTTAGCAACTCACAGCAGCAGCTGGGTTAAGGCTTGGTCCTGTCCCATTCTTTTGAGTTGCATGATGTCCCTGTGTGTGTCCCCTCGTGGAGATGAGGTGTGGGGGTAGTGGCCAGGCCTGTGAATCAGTGCCCATCTCTGCAATAACCTGGCTGGCACCTGCATCCCCTCACACATGGGGACTCCGGGCTACAGTGTACACATGGCTCCCCCAAATTCCCTCACACACCACGGTGTCCACCTCCATGTCAGGAACCATGGGCTATTCCAGCATCTCCTGTAGCATCCTGGAGGGAGAGTGGGGGGAGCGAGGTGCAGGGAGTTTCTCAGAGCAGGGCTTATCTCATGGAGGTTTCTAGTGACAGGGAAGGAAGAGTTGCCAGGGCACGAGCTGTTCCTGCGCTCCACGCCGTGCAATCCGCACAGCTTTTTGTCTGCAGCTCAAACCAGAACGACAGCTCCCCTTCACAGCAGCTCCTTCCCTCCCTTGCAGGTGGGGTATCCTGTTCTCCCACCCTCGGGACTTCACCCCGGTGTGCACCACGGAGCTGGGCCGGGCGGCCAAGCTGGCGCCCGAGTTCAGCAAGCGCAACGTGAAGATGATCGCGCTCTCCATCGACAGCGTGCAGGACCACCTCTCCTGGTGCAAGGTACGGGCTCTGGGGGGTTTCAGGGGACAGCTCACGCTGCTGCCTCACTCCAAAGCCACAGGAGAGCCCCATGCAGGCTTGGAGGTATGTAGATCATATCCCAAGGCATGGGGGTGCTGAACTTCAGAGCAGGAATGGGAAAGGTCTTCTCCATCTTCCTGGAGCACCCCACAAAGTCTCGATGCATTTTGATACAAGAGGAAAATACTATTAACTGCTGTCCCACCACTAGCTGAAAGGGTTAAAAGGTGTGGAGGTGATGGCAGAACCTCAGAGGAAGGCAGCCTATCCACAGACCCTCAGGAAGTTCTGTAATAAAACAGGAAAGGAAAAGAGACATCAGAAGTTAGGAATTGCAGTTCATGCTTGGTCAGGGAGGAGAAAAGAGAAGACAGAGACATGTTAAATATAAAACCACAAATAGGAAAACCTTAAATGTAAAATGAACATGAGGGAGTATTAAAAAAAGATGGGAATGGAATAATTCGGTGAAGGAACTTGCAAAGAACTAAGGAAAAACTTCAAAAGCAGCCTGTGTGTGCTGCCAGGGAGAATGGTTCCAGGGCTAGAGGTGGTAGGGATCTAAAATGAATATTTCAGACAGAAATGGCCAGAGTTTAAAAACCCTTGGGTGAATTACCTGCCATTCTCTTAGCTCTTAAAATTGAGAATGTTCTCACACATTTTCCAGGGGTGAGAGGTACATGCAATAAGAGGCATTAAAAGTGAGAAATTTCTACACTCAGTTGGACATTGCTTCATGACTGACTGGCTTTAGAAATTAGCTAATTGCCTTATTGTTTAAATCGACCTTTGCAACTGAGTGGTGCATGGCCAATGTCCCAGCAAGCCTCAGAAAAGCCTGGGAAAAGCAATGTACAAATCCCAGTAAATGAGATTTCTGTGCTGCTCAAAGTTGCTGAAACCAGCAGTCAAATTAGCAACTAACATGTCATTAGACATAACAGAAAGTTTGCTTTGTGCTTTTGTAAGGGACACTCATCTGCTAAAGTGTTAGGGTAGTGCTGACTTCTGCAAAGGCTTTGAATTTGCAAAGAGCTTTTCAGTGAAGTCAGCTATTTGAAGGGCAGGCTCTTTCTTGCAGGAAAGCAGTAACCTGTGGCAAGGGAGGGAAGTGCTGAACTCTCTCAGGGCCTGCAGGGATGTGTGGGGTTCAGCAGACTCAGGTGATCTGAAAAAGAGATGAACAACGAGCTGACTCTGCTGATCCTATGGAATTATTCAGCACAACCTCAGGTGAAACCAGGAGGAGTTGCAGAACAGCCTCTCGATGCTGGCTGAGGGGAGGCAGAGCAGGAAAGCCCTCCAGAAAAACCACAGAGAGGGCAGTGATTCAAGCTGTGGTCAGCTTTCTGTGAGGCTGGGAGAAGCCTTGGATACAGAGGTTTGGAAGTGTCAGCTTAGCACCTGTCAGAAAGAAACAGGTGAAAATTTTTTCCAGAGCAAAATGTCCAGTTGGTGAGGACAAATCCACAGAAGGCTGGAGTTCCATGCAGCCTATGTTTCACTGGATTAAACTCAGAAGCCCTAGGAGTGAGCAAAACTTTGGGCAGAACCCTCTGTGCAGCATTCCCAAACACATCTCTGCTTTGTGTCTGGATGAAGCTGCTTTCACCTGGAGCACAGCCTGCAAGGAGGCAACTGGGCAAGAGGGGTGGCTGAAATCCTGCATGGAACAATGAAGAAGCTTCTCCTTGCTTTGCTGCCACATTTCAGTGGGCAGATGGGGCCAGAGTGCAGCCAGTGATCCTCATGTCACCTTGTGCAGCTGCACTTTCCAACCAGAGATGTCACAGCTATTCTTAGCCACCTCTGGACAAAAAGCAGAGGCTTGCTCCAGGGTTGGGAGCTGTAGCTCAGCCAGGGATTGATCCCACCCTCCAACCAGCACAGTCAGGAGGTTGCTGCTTCTCCAAGGGCTGGATGAATGCCTGAGCTCCTTGAGCTGGCCTGGCTGCTACGTGCTGTGCACATCAGAAGTTTCAGTGCTCTCTTTGGCCACTGATAGCTGCACCTTGGTGAGCTGGTGGTGAATAAACCACTCCAGTGATGTCTGGTTTCAGCTTGGACTCTGGAAAGAAAATTAGTGACTAGGGGAGTGAGTTGTGGGTGTTTTATTGCGACAGAGTGTGGTTTGTGAGGCTGTTTTCTAGGGCTCCCCAGGTCATGAAATTATGTGCATTTTGGAATGAGTTACAGTCCATAGGATTCAGATATTAATTCTCAGAAACTCTCTTCATCCTCCAGCCCCTGCTCTAAAGAGAGGGGTGTGTGGATCTCGTTTGCTGATGTCCATCTGCAGCCTCCTGTGACTCTGGAGCATTCAGCAGCATTTCTCCTCAGCTGAGCTCTCCAGCTCTGCTTTCCTTCCCTGCTCTGCTCTGACAAGGCAGGTTTGCAGGACAGCCTGCAATTCCTTGCTTCCTTCCAAGGCAGGCCTGACCACAACCCAGCCAAGATCAATGGCCCCTTTTTGCAGAGCCATGGTGACACAGAAAGGCCTGGGGAGGAAACAAGCAAAGAGCAAAGCTAAAAGGAAACATTTGGCCACATGTGCACCATTTGACCTGCTTGCAGCATCCTGAGCAGCTGGGGCAGGGCTACAGCCCCTTTTGTCAGCACCAGCAGCCATGGGGGGCTGAGGAGGGGTGCAGGGCCTGCCTGCTCTTGCTGCTGTTGGTGTGCTCTGAGCAGTGCCAAGGGACAGCATTTCCAACCCTGCCCTCCCTGAGTTCCCTCTGAGCTGGGCCCAGCCTGCTCCCCCACATTCAAAGCCTGGGGAGGGCAGAGGGATTTATTTGTACTTTGAGGTTATCAGCTGAGCTGATAACGCAGCACAGCAGTGTGAGAGAGGCTCACAGCAGCACTGCAGTCAGTTTTGTCTCCTTGTAGCATGAAAAGGGTGGAAGGAACAGGCTGCCCTGTTCTGGGGCAGGAACCTTGAGTTCTGCTTGCTTTGATGCTGGCAGCTGCTCCTTGATGCTCGAGCAGGCTCCTGCCAGTGCTGCTGGGGCTCTGTGTGTCCTGTCAGGGTGGTACTGCAGACTCCAGGGATAACTTAAATGCTCTGGTTGAGTCCAGACCACATTTGGAGATGCTCAAAATACATTTTTTTTTCTGTGTATTTGTGAAGCAGGTCCAGTTTGGACTAGTACAGGGAGGAACCTCATAAACCATGGTCACAAGGGAGAGCCTGCAGGGCTGTGGAGGGGGATGGTTTTCTCTTCTGTCCCAGGCGTGGTTCAGACAGGAGTGAGCAGTGTCCCAGCACCTGCACTCAGGCTTCCACTCTAGTTTTTTGAGAACCTTTAGTTAAGTAAGCTGTGAGTGACTCACTGAAGGGAATTGGTCCCTTGCACAAGACCTGGGGAGTTTCTTTGGGCCTTTCTTTGTTGGCTGTAGCGTTGCTGCTTTGCTCTGCCACTAGAGAAACAATTCCTTAGGAGCACAGTCCAGTTCAGCTGTGACACCAACACTTCTGTCAGCAGTGCTAGATCCCACACTGGGAGAGGGGACAGTTCCCAGTGAAGCTGGGAAGAGGGACACAATTCCCAGTGAAAGGTGGTTGAACCTCTCTGTGTCACTAACACGGGCAGGAATTCCCTTTTGCTCCACACCCACTGCCTGGGCAAAGGAGCTGCTCCACAGGATGTGAGCACAGCCTAAGAACTGATCTCCAGGAACAAGGCACAGCCCAGCCTGGCACAAAGGTTTCTGGTTTGTCACCTGGTTTCTGGAAACTTCATGAAGTGCTGTCCCAGCCCAAGACCTTGGGGCCAAGCAAGTCAGGAGCTCCTGCAGCTGCAGCTCCTGGTTCTGCCTGGCCTCTGTGTCTGTGGTGGTGCCACAGGAACATCCCCTGGCTCTGTCTCTGCAGGACATCAATGCCTACAATGGGGATCAGCCTGCAGAGAAGCTGCCCTTCCCCATCATTGCTGACAAGAACCGGGAGCTGGCTGTCAAGCTGGGCATGCTGGACCCGGACGAGCTGGACAAGGATGGGATGCCCCTGACTGCTCGTGTGGTGAGTGCCTGTCCCCACAGCACCTTCCACAGAGCCTGGGGAGCTACCACAAGGCAAGCCAGACCCTCCACTGGTGGCCCAGCCAGTAGCCACCCTGCTCAGTGGCCACCTCTTCTTCTTGGAAGAGGTCTCCATGCCTGCACATTTCTGTAAACACTGTTTGCACGTGTTTCTTTGCCCAGCAGTACAGAACCACGGCCTGCCATCCTGCCCTGTGGCTGTGGGGCAGCTTACCTGGATGGGCATGACCATCCTCAGGAGCTGGGAGGACTTCCTTGGGCTGGAACCATGGGTTGTGTCGTGGTGACCCACCAATCCTGCTTGTGGCTGTCCCAAACTGATTTTTGTCAGTGCTTGATCTGCTGGACTTTACCTCTCCCCTCATGGGCTTGCACTAGAAGGGCACAGGTAGCAAAATAAGCTGGCTTTGGACACAGGAGCTCCCAGAGCAAAACCATATTTCCTGGGCATCAGTTGTTCTCTAGATCCCCTCCATGGCATCTCCCCTGTCCCAACACCTGTGATCAAGCAGCTCCCAGGAAAGGAAGGAGCATCAGGGCCCAGCAGATCCAGCAGAGCACTCAGACAAATGTGCCTGGCTCCTGACACTGTCTCCCTGTGCTCAGGTGTTCGTTTTTGGGCCGGATAAGAAGCTGAAACTCTCTATCCTGTACCCAGCCACCACTGGGAGAAACTTTGATGAGATCCTGAGAGTGGTGGACTCCCTGCAGCTCACAGCATACAAGAAGGTCGCTACACCTGTGGACTGGAAGGTGAGGAGCAGCCAAAGCTCACAGCCAGGCATGGAAATGGCAGCCAGCCTCCCTTGGAGGGGGACCCAGGGGATGGGGGAAGCAGCAGCTGGGGGCAGCCTGGCCTCTGAAGGCTCCTGTTTCCTGCAGGAAAAGCTCCCAGTGGGCTGGGTCAACTCACCCATCTCCCAGGAAAGCAGACCTTGCCCAGGGCTTGGAATGAAGGGGGAGCCAGCACCACCGGTCCAGGGGTGCCTAAACAACAGGAAGGGATGAGCAGACTGGGGCAAGCTGTGCTCCATCCAGTCCAGCATTGCAGAGGGGCTCAAATTCCCCCCTCCTCACTTGCTGTTCCCATGGGAGTGCCATTGGCAGGGCTGGCAGGTGGCCCATCTGTCCCCATGGACATCTCCTGGTGTGGCTCCCACTCTGCCCTCACTGCTGGCTCCAGGATCTGCCTGGGGCACAAGGGCTGAGCGTTCACAGGGAGGCAGTGCCACTGGTGTCCAGCCCTGCCAGCTCCTCACGGTCCCCATTTGTCCCCGTTTGCTCCCCAGCCCGGTGACAGCGTCATGGTGGTGCCCACCTTACCTGACGAGGAAGCCAAGCAGCTCTTCCCCAAAGGAATCTTCACAAAGGAGCTCCCGTCAGGCAAGAAGTACCTGCGCTACACCCCGCAGCCAGAGTGAGGCTCTGTCCGTCTGTCTGTCCGTGCTGCTGGGATGCCGGAGCCTTCCCGAGCCCAGCTCTGATCCACAGCCTCGAACCATCACTGCTGGTGCAGCACTAAACCAGCCCAGCCCTCCTGTCCCCTTCACCCCCACATCCCCTCAGAACTGAACCCCCGGTGTTTTCCTGCCTCGGACCAGCCCTGCAAGGACACCATGAGCAGACCAGTGGGGACTCTGGGGCTCCTGCTGTGTGTCTCTCCTGTTTGGTCCCAGCCATGCTTTTCCCAGAGGTGTGGTGAGAGAAGGGGTGTCCTGCTGGGACAGGGAGCTTTGGGAGCTCCAAGCTGCTGCGTGCCTTTCAGAGCAGCCATCTAACCTTTGGCCCCATGAGTAGTGGAGGAGCTGCAGAGCCAAATCTCTCACTTCTTAACTGCTTTCTCATCTCTTGCTGAAAGGTGATTGTTGCCAGGTTTTGTGGAAGAGGGAATCAAGCAAATAAACTGCCCTGCAGTACTGCTGCTGTGTCCCTTGTCTGTCTCTGCTGGCCCCCAAGGCACCCTGCAGCATTTCCTGTGTTCTCTGTGGCCACGCAGCTGGGATTTGTGCCCAAGCTCTGGAAGGGGGTGGCAGCAGCACAGACTGCCCTTGTTCTTGCTCTGTAAGGAAGGCATTTTGGAAAGACAGGTTGTCCCAGGGCACACAGTGTCAGACAAGGCTGTTGTGCTTCCCCTGCTGAGAAGGAAGAGTGTGCCTCAGCCTGGCCTGCCCTTGGCTGCTGGGAGGAGGGTTCTTCCCTGCTCCTAGGGCGTGAGCAGGCACGGCAGGAACCCTGCAAACTCCTGCCTGCTCTCCCACACCTCCATCTCAGGGATTTGTCAAGCGATGAGCAATGTTTTAATATAACAGTAGGAAAGAAAGCTGCCCACTGAATAGCTCATAGGGTGGCTGCCAGCATCCTTCAATGCCCTGCACAGCCAGCAATGCTCAAAAGGAGCAGCTGTTAAAGAAATCAGCTGTCTTGGGGCACAAATGTACCACCCCCAGCAGGTGGGGACTGGCAGGTTTGATGCTCAAGGTGAGCAATGCTCCAGATGCAAGGAGATATCCCTCCAGACTAAACCTCAGGCAGCACTCACAACCCTCTTTCATTACCCCTCCCAACCCCCAGAAAAGGGGTTTATTAATTTTTAATTGCCTTCAGGAACTATGCAGTGAATATTGCATTTCCCCAAATGGCTTTTAAATGAACCTTTGTTATGAAACTCCATATTATTCCCATGTATTATTTTGACTGGAAGATAAGGAGGAGTTGGTCTCTGGGCTGACTTTTGTTCTCACTCTTCCACTCTGCAAGAAAGTGGAGGGGGAAATCTACAATTTCAAAAGGGGAATCTTTTTTTCCTGTGTAGCTTTTCAGCTTTATCAAGCTGGACAGCTTTCCTAGGCCCCATGGCTGGGCTGCACAAACTCCTGGGTTTCTTGCTGTTCCCTCACTTTGATTTGGTTTCCTAAGGCAAAAAGGAACATCTGTCCCCTCCAACTGCCCAGTTTTCTGGAAGCTTGAGGACACAGCCCCAGGGCAACCTTTGTGCAAACAGCCTGGAAATAGCATCTCCTGGGGAAAGGCACTGCAGAGCCAGCACAACCTCTCTGGGACACCATGGGAGCCACCTGCACATCAGGACAAAGTGGAACAAATCCTGTCACCAGACACAAGGGCTTAAACCAGCAGGGACAGCCACTGGTGCCACTGCTGGGGCAGCCAGGGGCTGATTGAAATTCCATGAATTCCCACCTGCTCCACGGTGCTGCCACAGCCCCAGAGAGACTCAAGCAAACACAAGGTTTGGCTCCAGTACAGCTCGAGTAGTTTTCTTTTAATCCCAGAGAAGTGAAATGCAACATTTTTTGAGTTGGTAATAACATCCAGAGACAGAAGTCCAAGCCCCCTACTCGGTAAAGTCATTTGTGTTTAAGGCACTCTGCAAAACCAGCTTTCCTCTCTTTCTGATTTTCCCCGCGCGGCAGCAGAATACCTGGTTCGGTCTGTTCTCCGTAGTGACATTCATCCATCCCGGCTCCTCCCGCCCTCTGCGGGAACTGGAAACAGCAAATCCAGCGGGAGAAGCACCAGGAGGCCGGGTCAGTAAACAGGGATGGGCACGGGAGGGAGCACGGGGCTCCAAGCTCCTGCAGGGAGGGAGTGAGCACCAGGTGCCCTCCCTGCAGGCACCGGTGTGGTTCCCCTTCCTTTGTCTCCCTCACCAAAAGAGGATGGGAGTGTGGGGACCCCTCCCCAGAGGTGCTCCCAGCAGCACCCCAAAATGCAGGGGGCTGGGTGTGGGGAGACCCAGCTGCCCCCACTGTGCAGCAGAAATGACCCCCCTCCCCCACCCCGACTTCCAGTTGTCAATAAATACCAATAAATAACTTAAATAAATAAATAGATAAATAAATAAGTGACCCGAGGATGGGAAGGAGGGGAAGGGGCACCCCGAGGCTCAGGGCACGGGGAGCTTGAGGGTGGGCATTTCCATGAGCTGCCCCTCCCTGAGATAACGGGGTGCTGGTGGGGAAGGGGGGCACAGGGAAAGCATCCCATGGGGCACAGCCCAGGGGTCTGAGCGCTCATCCAGCCACAGGGAATGAGCCAAACTCAGACTCATACACGGGAGCTCTCCCTCACCACCTTCCCTCCTTCCTCTGAGCACCACCAGCCCCAGAGCTCCACCTCCACCCAGGTGTGAACACCTTTTGCCAATATGCAAAATGCCTGCACGTTTCTGTAAACACTGTTTGCACGCATTTCTTTGAAAACAATTTTTGCAAACTTTTTTTTTCCCCCTTTTTTTTTTTAACGGGGAAATGCCCACAAAGACAAGCCTCACACCCAACTGAGTTAAGTGCATCAAATCCAGCTGTCAGAGGAGTGGGAATGGAAGCCTGGCAGAAGCCTGGAGAGGTGAACACAGGCATGGCCCCAGGGCTCAGCCAACACCTGCCTGCAGGCTGGGGCAGCCCTGGGGGTTCAGGCACACAGCTACAGCCAGGCATGGAGCCTGACCCTGGCACCAGCATGTTGCAGACATTCATGGGCAGAAATTCAGCTACTGCTGTCTCAGTGTCACGGCATGAGCCATGTGCAAAGGCTCAGACTGGCCAGCAAATCCCAAAAGGTGGCAATAGATTCAACAGCATCCCTGCAGCAGTGTCCCCACTCTCCAAGACAACTGGAGCCACAGCAGCTCCCTGGGCTGACAGCACCATGCAGCCATTTCCCATGGGTTTTGGTGAGCTGGCTCACACAGCCTCTGGACACAGCAACCTCTCCCAGCAGGAAGCCCACCTTGGAGCTACCTGTTTGTTGGGGAACCCCTTCCTCTGGCGTTTTAACTCTGATGCTGCCAGAGATGTTCCTGTTCCCCTGGGTCAAAAGTATACACTTGCCTTACTTCAAACCAAAAGGAACTTACCCCTCCTCCCCCAGTCCTTAAGGAAAATTGTATCTCAAGTTCCTAACCCCTCTCCACACACACTTTTTGAGAAACAAAACGTCAGTGATGGCAAAAGGTGCCATCAGGCTCACACCAGGACAAAACCACAGTCTCACAAGAGCAGGACATCTTCTCACACCAGCAGGCTCCTTGTAGGAGCTCTGCTGCAGAAAACACAGCAAACCAAAGCTGAAAGCCCTCTCTCCCTCCAAGCCTGCCCCACAGCAAGGCTGTAGCCCCTGCAAAACCCTGACATAGGCACGGAAAGCAGCAGGTTCCCAGCCCAGTGCGAGGCCGGGCAGGAGGAGCAGGAGCTCTGGCCCCGGCACAGGGAAAGGTGCCAAGGCGTCAAAAGGAAACGCTCCCATACGAGAAAAAAACAAATAAAGAACTGGATCAGCAGCAAACAGTGCTGAGGGCAATAAATAGCACGGGGATTTCACAGGGATTTTTGGTCTAAGATGCCTCGGGAGGCCCTGTGCTGGCGGGGCCCAGGGTGCACAGAAGTGTCACCCAGTGCTCCTCCCCAGGCTCTCCTGCCAGCGGGACAGCACATGGGACCATCCCAGCAGGAATGACCTGCATCCCCAGGGCAGCACAATCCCCCCACGGTGTGATGAAGGCTGGGCTGCAAGCCAGAAGAGCTGCAGGGCTCGTGCTGGGGAGGACAGAGCAGAGAAAGCAGCAAAAGCTGTAACCACCTGCCCAGGAGTGATGGAGCACCCAGAGCAGCAGCAGCAGCACAGCCAGACATGGTTTATATCTCTGCTGCAGCTCCAGGGTGACATCCTGGGAAGCGCCAGCTGCATCCCACAGGACCATGCTGCCCCACGGACTAGCCCATGCCAGCCATCCAGGCAGCAAGGAGTGAGGAGAAAGGCAAATAAATCCCCCTGTAACCCCTCCCAAGCACAGCAGCAGCAGGAGGCAGCCCCCAGGCAGCATGTTCACCTCCTCCTTCCCAGGCAAACGCAGGTCTGCCCTGAACAGCCTCCACTCACATCCCTGCCTTCTGCAGAACTTAGGGAATTACCACAAGGCATGCTGTCCCCTGCACTGGTGGCCCAGCCAGTAGCCACCCTGCTCCGTGGGTGGCTGGGGAAGAGGTCTCCATGTGAGCCAGCATTTGCAGGGAAAATGAGCAAGCACCCAACTGCTAGCAAGAGAGCATGGTCTGCACTGAAGCAAAATGAGTTCAGGGGCACCTCTGAGCTGGTTTGGGTACCACACACACAGAGCACCTGAGCTGGGAGATTTCTCCCGATTTCTCCCAGTTTCTCACTCGTCTGAGAATCGGTTCTGCTTCCGTAAGAGAAGGGTCAGCGGAACTTGGGAGGGGAGGCTGAGGAGCTGCAAAGACTTAGTGCACCTTAAAACAAAAGGACATCTAACCTGCCCTTAGACCTCACTCCAAGACAGAAAAGAGCTATGGCATCTCCTACACTCACAACTACTCCAAACACACCCAGACGCATGCAAAACGTGTCCCGCTGCCCCCGGGCTGCGGAAAACCCCTCCCGGGCTGCAGAAAACCCCTCCCGGGTGGTGGCACCGGGCTCTGCCCAGGCCCCCAGCACTGCCTGTTCCCACCCCAGCGCCGGCCCTCCCACCCGGTGCCAGCGGGCAGGCCAGGGGTGGATTATGGACCTGAAATGCATAGGTATGGACACGGCAGGGACACGGGGGACAGGCACCACAGCAGCCCCCGCTGCCAGCAGGCACAGCCTCCGCTCCTCCCTCCAGCTGGGTGGGAAGCAGCATTCGCCACGGGCACGGTTCAACCACACTCGTGCTCCTCGCGCTGCCCCGCAAGGAAAGACGCGTCCTTTATGTCAGACAGCCTCTGTGCCAGCTGCAAGTGATCGATTCCACTTCCTGGGAAATCCTCCAGCTCAGCAAACTCTCTTCTGTGCCCTTGTGCCAGCCAGGCTCTATTTCTGACCGAGGAGGAGCCACGTTTCCAACCACAACGACAAAGGCAGGAGAGCCCGAGAGGTCTGCTTTGGCTTGGAAACCCTGTTCATCTGCAGCGGGCTGGGGGCACCCAGGTCCTCACCTGCACGCCCTACTTGGGAGGAATCACCACTATGGGCTGCCCTCGCTTGGGTCTCCACATGAGGACCTGGGCGTCGTTGGCGTTGGGCTTCACTAGTGCGTTGGGTGGGATGGGCTCCATCCTGCTGAGGATCCGCGGCTGCTCCTGCTGAGTCCTGCCCACCAGCCGTGCCCGCTGCCCCAGCAGCTGCATGGGGTCCACCTCAATGTCCACTCGCATCCTCCACTTTATGGTCTGCAAGATGATCTTCTCCTTGGTGGTCGTGTTCATGGCCACGAGCCACGTGGTAAAGCTCTGGTCCCTTTTAATCCTGGTCAGCAGTGGCACGTTACTGTTGCTGACAGGGACGGCCCACGTCACGCTGGGGTAGAAATTGTCATTCATGCTCACCGAGAACCTGGAGATCTTGTTAGTGGGCCCGACCAGGGTCACGGTTTCTGTGGTGTTTCCATACCAGGGGTAGCTCACCCCATCCGAATCGCTGATGGCTTTTACTCGTCCTTCTCGCAGGTCGGGCAGCTCCCAGCTTGACCTAGTGAAGAGGAAGAGAAAGATGAGCAAGGAAATGGCAGCAGCAGTGCCTGGCGAGGGATGGGGAAGCCAGCAGCACAGGGACCCTCTGCCTGCCTGCAGCAAACTCTCAGGGACAACCTGAAGAACAAATTCAGCTTCGGTTCCGTAAAGGGAACCGCACGTCCAGTTCAAGCCTTTGCTCCGCCAACACAATGCCATTTTAATTAACCTGCAATTAAACTGACTGGGCCAAAACCCACTGCTGAGTCTCTTTGGGGTCATTCTTTCCTTAATCAGCTCCTGTGCTGGACAACAGCCTTCCCTGTCCACCAGCTGCAGCACTGTGACGAGGGCACTGGCCCAGCCCATCAGCATTCCCCATCCCGCAGGAGGGCTGCAGCTTTTATGCCTTAAACACAGAGATACGTACAACAATGAAATCCTACAATGACCCCTGCCACTGGCATGATGAAATCCCTGCAATATGGCTGGGAGAGGGGGGAATTCAGCCCAAATCTTTGCTGCTGGCCATGCTACCAACACCGTGTGGCTATGGCAAGGCCTGCATGGCAATAACAAGGGAGCAGCTTTGCAGCAGTGGGCTGAGGCCACACTTCTGCCATCCCTCCAAATGATGACCTCCACTCACTCCAATGTCTCCATGGGCTCCAGTGCCCCATGCACACCAATCTGTCATGATACAAGGATGCAGGCAGGCAGCACAAGGACCTGCTGCTCCCTCAGCACCCACAGACCTGTGGCACCAGCAGCAGGAGCCCACCAGCGAGCTGCAGAGCAGACCCCTCTGGATATCTCCCCTCTTTTCCAAAGGCCGAAGACACAGACAGAGCTAACAGCTTTGCCTGTCAGCATTCCCACAAATCCCCTGCATGCCTAGCCTTGGGAAAAGCTGTTTCCTGCGGCTACTGCTGCCCAGCACCGCAACCTTTCCCTCTTCTAACACAAGCCAAGGGGGCAACTCCCCCAGCACTGCCCATGCTCGCATCCCAGTCCCAAAGAAGAAATGATGCTGGCTGGGAGACAGCGGCTGCAAAGCCCTGGGAAGGGCGAGGTCCAGGCCAGCGGGATGGTGCGGGAGCCCCTGTGGGGGAGCAGGAATTGTGGGGTCGGGCAGTGGGGGCTGGCGTGAAGGTGTTGCGTGGCTGCGGCTGCAGAGCTGAGGTCGAGGGGCAGCACAGGGTGCCGGGGATGCAGCACAGGGTGCCGGGGATGCAGCACAGGGTGCCGGAGGTGCAGCTCTCAATGCCGGGGGTGCAGCAGGGCAGGTGCCCGCCCCGGGCAGCCCCCGCCGTGCACAGCCCGGGCCCGCCCGTGCCCCCACAGCCGTCCCACCGTGCCCGCCCGCGGTGCTCACACGCCGAGGTCGCTGTAGGTGTTGTAGAACTCCATGTGGTTGCAGGCCTGGATCCAGCCCACCACCCAGGTGTGCCGCCGGGCGATGGGCGGCATGAGGACGCGGGCGGAGGCGCGGAAGTAGGGCGTGCGGTACCGCAGCACCACCGGCGAGCTCTCCTCGATGGCCGTGGCCGCCGGCTCGATGGTGGCCGACACGTCGGACACCACGATCTGCTCGCGGCGCACCCGCGCCTTGCAGGCCACGCTCTGCAGGCACCCCATGGCCGCGGCCGA